>JAYXIM010004405.1:0-22126 GCA_037575425.1 Anastrepha fraterculus | reverse complement strand
AAGAGTGCGCCATTAAACTTTACGGAATTAAAAATGCTATAAAAAAGAAACTACTCAATATTTTTCCAAACTGTTTTTTTTTACTTTGAAGTACAATCCTTCCGGTTAATGACGGAACACAACTTCATTCATATGGCTGCCTCGGCTAGCCATGCACCATCCCATACGATCGGTCCAATTTTTCAACACGTTTTCGATTGTATGCGGCTGTATTTCAGCTATGACATCGCGTATGTTGGTCTTCAGTGCATCAATTATTGCTGGTTTGTTGGCATAACACTGGTCTTTGAGCAACAGCAATATTTTCGGGTGTACGCACGGTTTTTGGTCGGTCACGCGTTGGTTTGTCAATAAGCAACCCAGTTTCTCTTACTTTTTTCGCAAAGTAACGCACATACGCTTCATTCGGTGCTTTTCTTCTTCCCATTGCCGTACGTAATTTTCGTACACATTCTGCAACATTACCATGATTTTCAAAGTAATGTCGCAATATTTCCCAGCGTTCTTTGAGCGTATACACAACCATTTTCGTTCAGCGGAAGAATAAAACTAATTTTCTGTCAAATCAGATGGCAGCTAAGTGTTACCATTCTTCAAATAATACCTAGTTCAAATCCGTAACGATAGATGGCGGGCCCTGTATATACATGAGTATATAATATCATTTGCGCTTCCACCCTTTATTGGATGTTTGGCTGTGCTGCTCCTCCTCCTATTTATGGTGTGCGTCTTTAATGTTGTTCATTTGATGTGTGCTATTCGAAAAACTTTGTTTATTATTTGGTGTTTCGTGACCGGGGTTTCGAACCCGTGCAATATCACATGATAATCACGCACCAATCCATTCGGCTACTGTGGCCGCCGGAATGTAAAGTCACATTTAAATTGCGGCAAGGTAAGTCTCGAAGCAAAGGCATCTACCGGGAAACATGCATGACTTGTTCAACTAATATTAATAATTATTTATTATTAATTCACAAATTTATTTTATTATTAATTATATTCTGTTTAATAGAATCTCCCTATTCATCAGTTCTTCCTTCCTAAATACTTTGAGCATTTCCGTTTAAATGCCCAAAATCAATAGCAATTATTCGTCAAGAAATATGCCTCTGTAATACTTAGTCGTCAATTAATTTATTGAATGCATGAATAGCACAAAATACGGAATTAACAAATACCTACACAAGTATGTATGAGTATGTACGGTACGCCTTGAATGTATGGAATGTATGTATATAACATGAAACACTCATTTGCAATTTAACCGAATTGGAAACTGATTCCAATGTCAAATATTTGTATGACCATACATACATACATATGTACACGCACACATACAAATTGTTTTCAGATGATTCATTAAGCTTGTTTTATTAAATATTTAATATTGTTATTTATTATTAATATTCTCTTCTTGGCATTTATTGGCACGAAACTCGAATTAAAAGTTTGATTGAAAAAGGTGCTAGATTGACTCATGTTGTCAAATCCTTGTAAGATAATTTAAGAAAACACCAAATATGTGGACAAGAAAAATTATACATATTTTACGTGTTTCGAAATGAAACGGCCAAGGTAAAAGGTAAAAAAGTCATTTGAAGTCTGTTAGAAAAACAGCAAATGTCGTTTGGTGGTTTTGAAAATACAAGGCGATACAAGTATAAGTTAGTTTTCGAATCATTGACACAGATAATTCTTTTCTGCCCAAAATCATGGACGGTCAGCCTTTTTTTTGTTGCTTTTTTTTTGCGGATGAGGGGGTTTAAAATGTCTAATGCATCATCCAAGCTGCCGTCATCAAAACCATTTCGCAAATGAATCGCCTTACGCTTGAAAAAAAGTGAACGTTATTGTTTATTAAAAGTAAGTAGGTTAGGTTAGGTTGTAATGTTTGCCCAGGGAGTGGGCCCACTTGGACGAAAGTAGTTTGGTTCATCATCTGTCATACCATTGCAAGAGGGAAAAAGAGGTGAAGGAAAAAACGACAGGACGAAAAGGAGAGGGTGGGGAGGGTTGAGTATTTGTGGACTATGAACGGTGACTAATTTGCGGTTGTGTTAACCGTTTTATGCTGCTGATAAAGGCGCAGAAAAGAAGTGAGAACCAAGATGCTAAAATCTTAGTCCCGCGAGAGCGGAGCAGCCAAGGAGCAGGTGCTGAGATGGTTCCAGCTCATCCTCCATACAGCTGACGCAAAAAGGACTCGAAATAATTCCGAGTCTCACGGCATGTATATCCCGCGGATAGTGCCCCGTGAGAACGCCCACAAAATTTGAGAGCTGAGATTTTGTCATGCTCAGAATATCCCTCGAATGCCTGCTATCCAAACGTGGCCATAGAACTTCGCGACCTTACACATTCGTGTGCTTGCCCAGCGCTCGCTGAGTTGATGCAAAGCCCATCCTTCCAGGAGTAGAGCGCAGGTTGTCAAGGGGATCCCGATCCTCTCCTTTCGCGGACACACTACCTCACAGGTCCCTTATCTGGCCAGCTCGTCGGCTTTTCAGTTTCCAGCAATGTCACTCCGGTCAGGTACCCTGATTATCCTTATGTCGAAGAATTCTGATGCAATCGAAAGAGAGATCTAAGCGTATGTATCTTTCCTCCTGCATTCCAGGAGAAGGTGCATTGGAGTCGCCTGAGATTGGTCGTAGAAACGACAAGAGTCCGTAGACCAAATCCCGTTCATGTGCAGATGACTTTGCAGTTTGCAGTGGCCTGTGACAATTCACATGAGCATTCCCAGTTTATCCTTGGTGTGGGTTATGAGTTTTTTAAACCTCTTTTGGTTGTACTCACCCAGTAATGATTTTGCCTGGCCAGAAAACTTCCCTTAGCCTAGCTCTTCACTCCTGAGCATCTCCTTGATGGTGTGTTGTCCCATGGCAAGGAAGAGCTCGGGTTCTATTTAAGGCGTGGCCGCAGTTATACCCCTGTGTCCTGGGACCCAAATTAACCGGATGCAATCCAGTGAGGATTTGATCTAACAGGACGATATCGCCATGAGGGCCGCCTGACTGCCACTCAGAATGGCAATTCGCTCATTCCAGACATTCCTGTCTACGTTTATCTCTGCATCAACACAGACCGTTTGGTTCTGGCGTAAAATCCAGCGCCTATGCCTTCTGGGGTCTTCGAGCCATCTGCGTACCAGGGCAGAGTACACTACTGGAGTTTCCTTTCAAATACAGGTCTACTCCAGTTCTACTTATTGTTCAGTTCAATTCTGAACTTCTTTTCGAATTTGAGAACCTTAGTCACATCATCTCTGGGTAGCTGGGTGAGTGCAAGCTGGAGCTTTAGCGCTTCCATGTTTTTAGATGGCATCACTTTTTTCTCTCCCGAAGCCTTCCCTGGTAATATTCAGCAGCTGATTGACTATATGGAGCGGTGTCACCTCCAGCATCACCTCCATCGCAGGTCCGTATCGCTCCCGTGATGCACTCACATGCCAAGCGCTGAAGCTTAGTTAGTGCTAACCACACTGTTGAGAGAGTGACTCTCGATTCCCAAGCGACCGCTCCATATGTCACCATTGGTCTTATTATCATGATGTACGTCCAGGAACACGATTCTTGGGTTACAGCCCTAAGATTTTCCTGCTTGACATTTACAGATCATGAGTGCCTTCATTGCCTTGGACAAGGTTGCGTCAGCATGCCTTTTCCAGTTAAGCTTGGCATCCACGGCAAGGCCAAGATATTTAACTTCGCAGCAGCCATGATGTGCTTTGCTATCACTTCTCAGTTTGTGCTTTAGGGAAGTTCAAACTAAATATCGAATTTGTCAGGAAAGTTTTGGGAGTCCATTGGCACGATTAATCCATTTCCCCGAAAGTGTCACTAGAAACACCGTTTCCAGCAACAGAGAGCCATGATTATGAACTTTTTGCGTTGCTACCAATACAGTCTGCGCATCAGTTGATGATTTTCGCAAAAAACCATGCCATCCAATTAAAAAATCGATTTTTTTCGTGTAAAGTTCGGTTATCGATTAACTATCCAAAAAGATTATTTTTGCTCATTTTATTTTATTCTTAAAGCGAAACTCGTATTTCTACCATCCTCTTATTAGAATGTTTTTGTAGCCTCACTCTATGAGATACGTATTTGCTGGATGTCGTAGAAATAAACTAAACTTAAATACAAAGAACTGTTTTCAAATCTCTTTCTGCAAATTTCGTAATATTCACAATACTTGGAAAAGATCCATGAAAGGAGAATCGACACACACCATCTTTTTGTCGATTTCAAAGCTGCATACGACAGCACGAAAAGGAGTTGCCTATGTGCCGCGATATCTGAATTTGGTACCCCCGCAAAACTAATACGGTTATGCAAGATGACGTTGCTCAATACCAGCAGCGCCGTCAGAACTGAGAAGGACCTCTGGGAGCCGTTTGATACCAAATGAGGATGACTCGCTGTCGTGTGACTTCTTTAACCTGATGTTGGAAAAGATCGTGCGAGCCGCAGAACCTAATTGCTCAGGCACAATATTTTATAAGAGCGTACAATTCTTGGTGTCTGCCGATGATATTGACATCATCGGCCCTAACAACCGCGCTGTTACGAGTAGTTCTGCCATTTCCAAACTGGATAAAGAAGCAAAGCGAATGGGTCTGGTGGTGAACGAGGACAGTATTGACAGTTATGATTTCGATGTTTTAAGAGATTTCGTTCATTTAGAAACCATCATTAACACCGATTATAACGTCAGCCTTGAAATTCAACGGAGAATCTCTCTGGCCAACAAGTGTTACTTTGGACTAAATACGCAGTTGAGTAGTAAAGTTCTCTTTCGACCAACAAAACTAACACTTTCTAAGGCGTATTTGCAGAAGCTTGGATGATGACTAAATCCGATGAGGCGTCCTTTGGAGTGTTTGAGAGAAAGATTCTGCGGAAGACTTTTGGAGCTTTGCACGTTGGCGACGGTGAATATCGCAGGCGATGGAACAATGAGCTGTACGACACAGCGCAGCGAATAAAGATCCCAGCGGCTATGTTGGCTAGGTCGTGTCGGCCGAATGGATACAAACGCTCCGGCTCTGAAAGTATTCGATGCGGTACCAGCTGATGATAGTATGTAGATTCTGGTATAAACGGTTTAATTTAAGAGGAAGGTCTCCGCTGCATTGGAAAGATCAGGTGGAAAAGGTCTTGGCTTCACTTGATGTGCCCAACCGGCTCCGGTTAGCACGAGAAAGAAACAATTGGCGAGCTTTGTTGAACTCTTCCAAAATCGCTTAAGCGGTTATCGCGTCAATCAAGAAGAAGAAGAATTCTGGTTTAATGCACCATCCGCCAGTTTTAGGCCGGAAAAATTACCACTATTCCGGAATAAGGTTTGCAGCATGTGTACCCAATTTCAGCGATTTTTATTAAGTCATTATCGTGACACACGCGTTTAATGGTGCTCACACTCACAAATGTAAATGTACGTTCCGCGCCAGCTGACGCGATGAAACTAATGAGAGCCCCAAGTAAATGTAAAATCACCACCATTCCATTCCGTAGTATCGTAGATCGTGTACGTGGCTAATTCAAAAATTTTGGATTGTTCCGTAAAAACGTGTCAGCTGATTGCTCTCTCACCTCACCTCTCTCACCTTGCCAAACAATACACTTCGAAATCATTTTCAAAATAAACTTAGAAGAATTGTACGATAACGTTGGTGAGTGCAGGCATCATAAAACGCCAAACAAGTAAACGAGGCACTACTACCGATTTTTTGGGTCGATTATTTGCATTAATTTGGGTCGATTAATTGCTTAATTTATAACAAAGTTATCAGCGGTTTTTATTTTTTTTAGTTACCGTTATATGGGAGTAGCTCGAGAGAGTTTGAAATATTCACCCAAGATTTTTAGCGTGAAAAATGTGTATGTCAGTGTCAAAATAATATATGATTCAAAAAGATACCTGTACTTGGTCAACTTATAGAAAAACGGAAATAGCCACTTTGTAGTGCTGTGCTAATGACAATTATTTAAAATTATTTGAAACATGAAAAATGCGCGTCTTTAGTGAATTAAACACCCATAACATAATTCTCGTCGGTGCAGGAAATCGCAATGAGAAGTTGACATTGAAAAACTATGTTTGTTGCCGACTTCTTAAGAACTCGTAGTGATTGCTTGCCATTTTTTAGCGTTCTTTAATTCTCTGCGGTATGAAGATAAAAAAAAATAAATAAATAATTGGCGCGTACACTTCTGTTAGGTGTTTGGCCGAGCTCCTCCTCCTATTTGTGGTGTGCGTGTTGATGTTGTTCCACAAATGGAGGGACCTACAGTTTCAAGCCGACTCCGAACGGCAGATATTTTTATGAGGAGCTTTTTCATGGCAGAAATACACTCGGAAGTTTGCCATTGCCTGCCGAGGGGGTATGAAGATAAGCCCGCTTAAATATCTAATCACCAGTGGAACGCGTATGCGTCGTTAATTTATTAAAAAATTAAAATAAAACTAAAAAATGAAAATTACAAATGCCTAAATCAATATCCACTAGTAACAATAGTAACTACAATAATCTTCGGTAGCTGTAGCAAATTTGGCATAGCACACGACTACTTAACGCTCCGATCAATTTATCTTACGCTTTATCCGCCTCTGATAGGCTTTATACAGGGTATTTAATAAGATTTGGAAATAATTATTAATCTTTTTTTTTAATAAATTTTTATGCAGCATAAAAATAAATACATTTTTTTGTACCATGGAATATTTAATGCTTAATTACGTTAAGGTTAATCACTTTAATGATAAGATTGTGGTTTATACATCTTAACATAAATACTCGTAGATGTTCAGACAAGGTTTCTCCTTCGATTAGTAGTGGGCGTGTGATGTTGTTCTACAAATTTAAGTAGGTGGTTTCTATTGGGAAACCTTTTCATGACATGAATGTACTCGAATGTTTGCCCACCGAAGGCAAACACTGTTAAAAGACAATTTTTTTCTAGTATTTTAGTGTGTCAAGCCTAAAGTGGAGATCGAATGCAGGAAGTAATGCCGTTTATCACATACACTACATATATACACACACACACTGTTGCGGTGGTCATCAGTTTTCATGTACTTAGCTGTAAACATCCCATTAATAATCTTGGGCTAAAGTACAGCGACCTCTTTGAATTTGTCTTGCTATGACATAAGCAACTAACTAATGGATGTGAGTACTCGTATGTGGGGAAGTGTATGTGTGCATAACAACGTAAATAAATATGTACATATGTAAATTTTTAAAAATATTTTTTAGAAGTGCCACGTCTCAGGGCGAGTTTTCATCACCGATGTGCAACTATTTATAATTAATTGCAACAGTTTTCTGGTTAAGTAGTTTTATTTGTACATATTTAGGCACAAAGTTTTGATGACCATTCGAATGTTAACACGAAATTATGTACGTGTGTGCATATATATGTATATCAAATTAATGCAGTATAAAAAAAAACAAGTTTCAAGAAATCTGAATTAAATATCTGAATCGGTACAACTATTTCAAATTTCTTACAAATTTATGTAGAAATTTCACGCCAGCAGACGCGGGGAGTTCAAAAAGGTGCGAAGATTATTTATTCTTCCTTAATAACGCTAAATAAAGATGGGGCAATAATCCAAATCTTTGATCTTACTGGACTTCAGTGATCCGAGTAGCTAATGGGAGTTTTATCGCAGCTGCAAATATGTGTAACAGATGAAGAACTTGGAGGATTTTCTTTACCAGGCTAGCTTAAATGCCTTAACAAATCTAGCGTCATAAAAATATTTTTGATGGCGTAATTTTTTTAGTGCTTGGAAGTTACATCCCTAGCTGACTTATAGTGAAATCTTGATGACATTAAGTAGAAGCGAAGTTATTGCGTCCAAAGTGTCAGTAGGTATGTTTGTGCCATCGGTACAAAAATCAGTTTCGAACAAAGAGCTAATATCAAATTTTTTTTTAAAATCGGTAAAACGTTTACCGAAACATTTGAGCTGATGAAAAAAGTTTATATTATTGTCTGAGTGTCAGAGTTCATGAGTGCTTTACACGTTTCAGAGATGATTGTGAGGACATAAATGACAATGAACATGTGGGCCACCCAAAATCAGTAAACACCGAAACACTCCATAGAAATTGTTAGTCAATTTATCAAAAATTAACCGAAAGCATCGTTGAAATTCATGGAATCGGCGTTGAATATCTCCAAAACATCGATTTATCGCATTTCAGCTGATCATTTCAGCTTACCAGAGGCCGGTGCACGTTTCATTTCGCACAAGTTAACTGAGGACCAAAAATAGCTCAGAAATCAACATTTCATTAAAGAGGCGAGAAAAGACGAGAACTTCCTTTACAACATTGCAACTTGTAATGAAACGTGGTGTTTCCAACATGAACCAGAAACTAAGCGTCAAAGTAACGTATAAAACGCCCCCTACAAGCCACCACCCACAATATCGCGTTTGGAGAAGTCAAAAATCAAGTCGATGCTCATTTGTTTTTACGATTCCAAGGGAATTGTCCACAATGCAATTTTCTATCTTGGCGTTTTGAAGAGTTTGTTGCATCGCATTAGTCGAATTCGCCCTGAATACCGCGAAGGAGGAAGCGGGCGCTTATTGCATGATAATGCACCATCTCATAGACTCTCACTGTTGTGACTGGTTTTTTGACTAGAAATCGCATTTAAACCATTAATCACTCACCGTATTCACCTCATATGGCTCCCTGTGACTTCTACCTATTCGGAAAATTGCTTTGGCCATGAAAGGAAAACATTTTAAGAAAGAATTGTGCTGACATCCTGAAGGACATTCCGGATTCCGGTCAATGACCTGAAACACTCTTTCGAAAAGGTTTGAGATCGCGCAAAATAGTGTATTGAGGCCAGGGGGGAGAGACTATTTTGCATAAATAAACTCGAAGTTATTAGAACAAAGCTCCTGTCGTTTCTATTTTAGCTCAGTCTTGTTTATTTTGGACTTCACCTTGTATATATAAGTTCCTACCGCTCCGTTAAGGAGCAAAGAACCATAACAAGTTTTTTCCAAGATGTTCTGCCATTTACAAGAGTTATGAAATCGTTCCAACTTAGCTGGAGATTCTCCATTTCAATTTCTAGTTGGTATGAACTGATCTTGCTCTACATTTGCTGCCTTGTGGGTTCCATGTAATGTCTCGTCTAGCGATTTTGTCGGGTGGGTTGCGTAGCGTATGACCAATTCAATTCCACTTACGTTTTAGAATTGTTATTTTAGATAGCGTTAAAACTCTATAGGCTCAGTGATTCATCGCTGTTTTCACTTAAATAAAAAGTTTTGAAAAGAATATTAAATGAATGAAGTTTGTAGATAAATTATTAAAATTAAACGCAAAAATATTTTAGCGTCGCTTGGCAGAACTTACCTTACATGCACATAAATATCTTCTATCGTCATTTCTCCATCACTCTTCAAACTTTTTATCTCCTCTCCACTTATAATTTCACACACATATGTGTGTGTAAATATGTATGTTTATACATATGCATGTGAAAACGGGTCTTTCAAGTTCAAGTTTATTTTTCAATTCAAATTAAGCACCAATTTTTAATGGAAATTCATTATAATTATTATTCTGGCATGCAGTAGAGCTCTGAAAGCATTCCATGTGGTTGGTGCTGTTGGTAGCAGAGGAAGGCTTCATTTTCTTGGGTGTACGCTAGACAGTGCTATGAAGAAAGTATATATTAGGCGTCAAAAAGGAGAAAAATTGTTTGTGTAACACAGATGCACAAAGGCCATTCACTTTTATGCAACCGCCATTAGTGTCGTTTCGTACAAATTGTTTGCTATGGCTTCAATTTGTTAGGTGTTTACATTTGAGTGAAGCGTAAATTATAATAACATTTTAATAACACTTACAGAAAACTCTTAGATTTATTTGATTACCCGCTCTTTTGTGATTAGTTTTTGCTTTCTTTCGCAAATTTATACAACGAAACGTTGCCGAATTGGCCATTTCAGTAAAATCATTTACCAAATTTACTGTTTTGGAAAAATCATAGACAGTGACGAAGCCAATGAGAACATTGTGAATGCATTAGTAAAAAAGTGTGAATGTATTGCTATTGTCTTTGGAAAACGGTCCTGTGTAAGCGCCAAGCGCCTTTGGAAATGATTAGGGAAAAAAACTTGGTCTTACTCGATGTGTCCAACTGGCATCGTAGCTTTATTGAACTTAGCCAAAATCGCTGAAGTGGTTATAATGCAAATCAAGAAGTAAAATGAAATTTCTCAACTAATATATCTCTCGCGAGTAAACTTCATATGGCGCTAATTTTCTAAAATCTTCAATAACATTTAGGCATAACTGGGTTCTGTGTTGGCAACTTCCCGCCGCATGTTAAGGTTTCAAATGAAAAATCTTTATTTATTCTTGTAAATCAATTTCATCCCCTTCAAAATAATCCCCTCTCGATGAAATACACTTATGCCAACGATTTTTCCAATCCCCGAAACATACCAAATAGTCCATTTCCGGTATAGCCATCAGCACTTTCTTCGATTCAGCTTTTATCTCCTCAATCGACTCGAAACGCGTTCCCCGGAGTGGTCTCTTGAGTTTTGGGAATAGCCAGAAGTCACACGGAGCCAAATCAGGTAAATACGGTGGTTGCGGAACGATATGCGTGGAATTTTTGGCGAAATGGTCACGAAGAACGAGTGCAGTGTGAGACGGTGCACTATCGTGATGCAAAAACCAAGAGTTGTTGGCCCATAATTCTGGTCTTTTTAGACGAATTGCTTCATATAAACAACGCATGACGCTCAAATAATATTCCGTATTAACAGTTTGGCCAGGTGGAAGGAATTCATAGTGCACCACACCACGAAAATCGAAAAAAACTGTCATCATGACCTTTATTTTTGAACGACTTTGACGTGTTCTTTTCGGTTTGGCCTCGCCTTTAGCACGATATTCGCTTGATTGGTCGGTTGTTTCAGGGTCGTAATCATAAATCCAAGTCTCATCTCCCGTAATGATGCATTTGAGCTTGTCCTGATAGTCTGAAAGCATTGTTTCACACACATCAACGCGACGACTTTTTTCCAAGAAATTGAGAGTTTTCGGTACCAAACGAGATTTGACTTTTCGTAGGCCCAAATGGTTTTTCAAAATGGTTTTCACATATCCTTCTGATATTCCGATCATATCAGTAAGGTCTTTAATAGTCAACCGACGATTTTTGAGCATTAACTCCTTCACTTTATTGACGTGTTGGTCATCTGTTGACGTCGATGGTCGTCCGGAGCGCTCCAAGTCATCAACACGTTCTCGACCCTCTTTGAAGTCTTTGTACCACTTATAAACATTTTTCTGCGACATGGTCGAATCACCAAATGCCTTCTGCAACATGATAAACGTTTCCGCAGCCGAAATTTCATTCCGCAAACAAAATTTGATGGCACTTCTTTGCTCAATCAAATCAGACATTTTAAAAATCGAAAAATGCACTCCAAACGACCAAGGTAAACACAGCGTAAATATGTTACTGATAATGACATTCACATGAAAGTTGGCCCAGATGTTATTAACAGTGCTGACAACTCATGAAAAAAATAACTAGAGCTAAATTTTAATCCCGCGAAGTTTGACAAATAAATTCACCTTACTTTTTGTCCACAGTATATAGTCTAGCTAAAAAAGTGCGCTAAAAAATCCGTTGGCGATAAGCGCATTTTCAGCTAAACCTACGTAGAAAAATTACCGAATGACAACTCCAGACAATAATGCCCACAAAATTGTAACACCAGAGGTCTCTGCCCTGGATTTACCAATACATAAATACCCAAGTTAGGGGTAGTCAGGAGGGGTCATTCAGGAGGGATAAGGGCTAGTTTCCCCATGCGGCATCACAATGGGCTACGAGCCTGAGTGTGTCCACAATGGACAACCGCTTCAACCTAGGGGTAGTCAGAATTTTCCAAAAAAAAATTTTTTTGCATTTTCTAAAAGTATTTGTTTGCGTTTTCTAAAAGTATAATATCTGCAAAATATTGTGTAAATATTTGAAGTGAATTCGACAAATACTTTTCGAATTATTCAACAATTAACAAAGGGCTCTCGGGCGCTCCGGAGCGTTCGCAAAACTTTAAACGCATTTTTCTCAAAACTATGTTTTTTGAACTGGTGATCACTGTAACTTATAAACCGCTTGGTAGATTTCAATAAAATGTATACTGCTTTTGAAAAACATAAAAAACTCATGCCTGATCGGGGAATTTTTTTCAAAAATTTCGATTTTTTTTAACAATTAACTTTCTTTCTCGAAAATCTGAAAAATATTTCCTGAGACCGCCATATTATTAATTTTGAAAAAAAAAACTTCGATCAGGCACAAGATTATCTACTAATAAAACTAGATTCTCTTGTCCGATTGATTTTAGATGAATCTCCAAGGACTTGTGATGATCACCGCAAGGGACTTCCGGAGAAACGGGTTCCACTCAAACAGCGATAACTTTTACAATTATTATTATTATTTTTTTTTTTGAATTTGGCTAAAGTCAAGTCAAAACATAAAGTGTTAGTTTTTATTTTATTTTTTATTTTTAATAAAGCAATTGACTAGCAAAACAAAAATCATTGAAAATCATCATTTTTTCGGGCCTCTGAACACACCTAACGCCTTAAGTACCGTTCCGATGAAAATGAGCTGCTTCTGGGAAAATGATGTTCTCAAAAATGTTATCCAGTGTTTTTTACGAAAAACCAGCCATCGCTCATATTACTTCGTTGCGGTCTGAATATGGAACGATTAGACGAGTGAGTGAAATCGTAGGAAATAAAAATTTTGCTTCCGAATCACCGATGACGTGGCAGCCAATGTTACTCTCACAATTTTCCGTCGGATGGCCATTATAGAGTCCGTCACAGTGGAAATAACTTTTCTTCTGGCCCGGTGGTTCTTCTATGTTCGGGTTGTTAACCTTTGGCGCCTTTATTGTATAGACTTCTGGAATTCTATATCTTAGCCACCAACTGATATCGACATCTTTTTTTTCTGCGCGCTCCTATTGATCAGCACCAGTTCTGTTTTTTGGACAGCGAGTTCCAAGCTGGCGTTATTCAACCACAGGTTGCAGTATATCGATAAGTTTACAACCATTACGAGTGCGATATCGTCGGCATTTTTCGATTATAAGAATGCCATTGTACATAGCGTTCCATAAGATTGGTCCAAGAACAGATCCTTGCGGAACACCTCCTGATACGCAGTACCTCTTTGGCTCCTCCTCTGTATCATATTGCAGTAGTCTCCGGATTAAGTAGCTGCGGATGATTCTAATAAGGTACTTTGGCACTGAGAAACTGCTGAGTGCATTCGAAATATTTGCCCAATTTCTACTGGCTGCACATTTTTTCGCTGCTATGATGCCATTGAGTTTATTGGCAACATTTTTTGCCAAATTAACCAAGCTGTTTGTCTGACATATCTCCTGGCACCCACCAGATACTCCTGTAATATTTTGCTTAATACACTTTCGAATACCTTCCCAATGGTATCGCTATTCTTTTGGATAGCCAAGCTACAATCCAGGCACTGGATTCAGCTACAATAACCTCTATGGTGGTGGAACAAAGTAGGAATAGCCTTTCCACCTTGAGTCAAAACCATAATGTTACCTTAATCTGGGTCCCGGACATCGCAACATTAAAGGTAACGAAAAAGCAGATTAACTGGCAAGAGGGGCATCTTGCTGAATCGGTATTCATAACATTAAGTGTAGTTAAGAGTACAATTTCCCTAAAATACCTCCGATCCGCGGATTGTAGATGGAGCGACCAGCCGAAATGCAAAATTAGCAGAATGTTGTGGCCCACCTACAACCTCAAACAATCGTCAACATTTTTATACATGAAACGACAGGACGCCTGGAGACTAATGGCAGTCACAACTGGCTTTTGGTCTGTCGGAGAACAAACCGCCACAAAACATACTGGCACAGTTGTAAACAACCAGGGAAAATGGAAACAATCCTCCACTTTCTCTGTGAATGCCCTGCCCTATGGAAGCACAAAATGTTAACTCTGGGTAAATTGCTGTTTCGAACAACTGTCTGGCTTAGATGTCAATCACCTAATAAGATTCTTAAACCGCACAGACTGGATATAGTCATGCTGTAAATAACTGGTAAACAAGTTGGTAACGAGGATGTGGCAACAAAATGGTGCGAAAGCTCTAGTTGGATTCTGGATGAATCACACTCTAACCAACCAACCAACCATGCACAGAGGTCTGTATGACGATGGCTGATCAGGCTGCTTTCCCGGTTTTACCAATAATATTTAGCAGACGCTGATTTTTCCAGCTCTTTGGGAATGCGCGATGTTGTCCCTGATATGTACGTCCACTAGTGTTTTTTATCATTCACCGAACCAGTCGACTTAAATTTTCCAATGATTTTTTGTAATCCGATTTCGATAACAGAAGAAATGCCATCAAAATACAATAGCTGTCAAACCAAAATGCTGCTCACAAAGAATCTCGGGCTTGAAAGACCCTTCCGATATAAATTTGAACATTGTAGTTACATAACGAAGACGAATTTCTTGTTCTTTTAACATCGAAAAACTCTTCACCTTTTTTATGCTTTGATGTTTTTATATAATATATGTGCATATATACTTTTAGAGTGAAACCTAATGTGGACGATGTTCGTTCACCTTCATCAAGGTTGTGCGTTTGCATATACTCGTACTCGTACATATAAAGGTTTATTCTATATTAATCTTCATTTTTTATCTGTTTATTAGCTGCTACAATTCCAATTAGAATAAGAACATAAAATTTTGAAAATTTATATGTATGAGCATACAAACTTATGTTTAATATTTATACTGTGAATTTACAACAAAAACTGGATTGCCGCTTTTTTGTGTTCATTAAGATTGTGAGTGGTCAAACGCTTAGCAGTCATTTATCTGATGTATAAATTAAGTAGTGAACGTTAAGCGAGCATGTTTTGACGATAAATAATGTTTCTCAAAAGACAAAACGAACGATTTGCTATGATTCGAAGAACTATCTAAAGGAAGATTAAAATTAAATTTGTGTAATCTAGCAATCTATCAGATTATTTCACTTTGTACAACCAAGCACAACTTTTAGTTAATGCCAAAATATGGTATTAAAATGATTTTTTGTTGAGTCGCAGCAATTAGAATGTACAGAAATTCATAGACGATTATTTCACGGCAACTTTTATCGTACACAATTTCTTCATTTAAAGATTATGAGTTCATTCTTAGCACCTCATTGGAGTACGAACTTACTTATATATATATTTCTATTAAGAACATCATTTGTACAATATAAAGAACTTCGTCGGACAGTAATTTATTAGCATTTTAAGTGGAAAATGGAAGAAAAAAATAAATTTTAATATTTTAAAAGCATTTAAAAGCTTTTAAAATTAATATTTAACTGTTTACTAAATTGGTAATGAATTTGATACCTGCTATGGCTTTACATACACGCATACACGCATAATATTACAGGGTGTGTTTTATGTTCCAAGTCGGTTTTCTGAACGCAATTGTGGTTTGATTGCTTATTATTTTATTATTATTATAAATAGATGCATTGTGCAAAGCCTGCTGAGGTACCCTATATTTTAAGGCTTTTTAAAAATGTTAGCACGTTCTGTGGCTTATTGTTCCATAGTTTATATGGAGGCACGACAGTACCACGAAGGTGCTGCACCCGTTTTCTGCCTAGTGCAGGACATTTACAAAGAATGTATGCTGAATTTTCAGTGTCCATTTCATAGAATCGGCAGATGATGGTCTCAGATAGACCATTTTTCTTTAAGTGGCATCTCAGGCTACAGGGGCTTGTAAAGTAAGCAGTTAGAAGTCTTAGTCCACTCCGCTGAGTTAAAGTAGCTTATCAGAAATCCCTCTGTCTGGCATTAGGAATTGTTTGGCTTGTCGCTGACCGATAGAGTTTCGCCAGTGTTCAACGAACATATTCACCTCCTGCCATTGCATTTCCCTCGTGCCCTTCGTGTCCTCGAACCTAACGCAATGATAATGTGTTGAATTTCCCTAGCATATTAAGAAGATTCAGACAATCATGTACCATTTTTAAGGTGATTGTAGTTGATAGAAAGGATTTAGCGAACGAAACGCGATTAAGTTTTTGGAGAAAAAGGCACGCTATAAAACTGCTTAACTCGCCCATCAGCTTGATCTCAAAGGCAGAGTTTAAACTTACTTTAACGGCAGAAATATTCGACAAATATCTTCGACAGAACCAAACTGGTTGAAATTAATGTTGGCCAACATTTCGAGACTGCTAAGTAGAGGTACACCGCAAAGTGGAGTCCTCTCACCGTTTCTATGGAACGCAGTTGTAAATAAGCTTCTGTTAATACTGGAATCGGTGGGCTGTAAGATGATAGCTTACGCCGATGATGTTGTCATTGCTGTCTCTGGTAAATTTGTATCTACATTAAGAGACCTAATACAAAATGCTCTAGACATACTTTCTAGGTGGGCAGAAAAGTGTGGTCTAGGAGTCAACCCAGACAAAACACAACTCATATTGTTCACTAGGAAACACAAAATCCCTCAACTAAGTCCAATTATGCTCTAGGGGAAGCTTTTGTGATTTCGGAAGAAACCAAGTACTTGGGACTAACCATAGATAGGAAACTGACTTGGAAGTCAAACATCTTAGAAAGAGTCAGGAAAGCGAACCTAGCTTTTTATGCCTGTAAGAGAGCTTTAGGTAAGACCTGGGGAATTAAACCTAAGGTTGCTCATTGGCTTTACGCTGCTGTCGTCAGACCCATTCTTCTATATGGAAATGTTGTCTGGGGGTGTACTATGCAGAAAAAAACCTATTCTAATTTATTGAATAAGGTGCAGAGATCAGCGGAATTAGCAATTTGTGGCGTCATGAAAGCCATGCCATCCATGGCTTTGGATATCATACTACATCTGCCACCCCTAGATCTCTTATGCAAATACTCAACGGCCAGCTCCGCTTTAAGGCTCAAAGCGAGCTCACAATGGGAGACTGTCACACATTGACATTCAACCATCTTAGACTCCTACACGGATGTACCCAGTGACTGTGATTATCACCTTCCCATTCTCTGCTTCGAAAGGAATTTCCTAATGAAAATTCCTTCTAGACTGGAATCGTTTGAACACCCAACACACCCGTTAAGATCTACACGGACGGGTCTAAAATGGACACCGGTGTAGGATCAGGGTTATTTTGCGAAGAGCTTTCTATTAGTGAATCCTTTAAACTACCGGATCACTGTAGTGTTTTTCAAGCGGAAATAAACGCTATTCATGAAGCCTTAAAATGGCTAAAGATAAACAGAATATCATCAACGGATATCTGCATTCTATCAGACAGCCAAGCTGTCCTACGAGCCCTGGATGCATTCCAAACAACATCAAGGAGTGTCTTACGTTGTCGCCAATCTCTAAATGAGATGGCCAAACAATGTCGTATAATCTTATGCTGGGTTCCAGGCCACAGAGATATACCAGGGAACTGTAGGGCAGACCAACTTGCAAGAGAAGGTACCTGTATGCCAGACATAAGTAATTTTATGGAGAAACCTCTCGCAACTTGTAAGCTTCTCATTAAGGAGGCATTAATCAGTTCCGCAAATCAAAGATGGATTGGCGTTAACACCTGTGAAATTGCTAGGCAAACATGGCCAAGGCTAAATTTACGTGTCTGTCCAAGAGTATTATAAAACTGAATAGACTTCAAATCAGGGCCTTAGTAGGGGCCCTCACAGGACATTGTCTCATAGGAAATCATGCAAAGATTAGGCGTTTACACGCATGACTTCTGTCGTAGCTGCAGAAATGAGGAGGAGTTGGAAACAATTCAACACCTTTCCTTCTTCTTAACGAATATAGATAATCTATACACCTTAGGTATCAACAACCTTTTACGCTTTGTCAAAAGCTCAGGATGGTTTAATATGAAGAGGGAAATGTAGCTCAGCCCCCACGGTTCACAACGGACCCATTTCGTGGTATAAGTGGCATCGTTGTCTCTATGTGCGATGCGGCTGCCAAACCTAACCTAACCTAAACATTTCGTTTGTCGACTCATTCGGATGAATATTTCCACCAAATAATTCCCATTTTCATAATAAGTTTCAATAATTTTAACGCATTGTCCTATCGTGTAAGTACGCAGAGTTAAAATTGCACATCATATTACTTGACAAATGTCAAAGATGACAAAAAAAGCTCTGACCAAGCTCCTTCTCCTATTTGTGGTGTGCGTTTACTGTTGTTTCACAAATTGAGGAACCTAAAATTTTATTAAAACCTGAATTCGAACGACAGATATTTTTATGGAAAGCTTTTTAATGGCAGAAATAGACTCGGAAGCTTGCCATTGCCTGCCTAGGGCTGACCGCTATTAGAAAACACTTTTTCCATCATCTTGGTGTTTCATGCACGGAGATTCGAACCTAGGCATTTCCGAACGGTAGTCACACGGCCATCGTAAAGCATTGCCTTACTTCCTTACATGACAAAAAAATATTTGCATCGGTACTACCCTGTAGCCATTCGTACTATATTTGCATTTAGAGCAGCCTCGAAAATAATTTTATATACAACGAGAAGTGGTATGTCATCTGACACATTTCAACATTGAATTTCCATTTTAAAAATGCCATCAGATTCTTATGTTGTTGTATTTTCAATGCTCTAATGATGTGATTTTAATAGCGTTGAGTGGGAGTTAGTTTGTAGTTTGTTTGGATTTGACAAATATTGAAACTACCCTTTTTAGATGGCCCGCGGGTTGAGTAATTTTTTTTTATACTGTTTACCGTTACTTTTCCTAAGTTAGAATACATTGCACAGTGGTTCCGCCATAGGACATTGGATGAAAATAGTCATGTTAAAATTATGCAACAATATTTAGCTAAATGTTAGTTCATTAGTCATAGTAACTTAGAGTATAAAAGAAATTTCAACTGCACAAACACTTCACTTATAATTGTGCCTCCAAAGTAAGAGAATTTGAAAAGTGATAGTTAGCGTGGTCTCCGCTCCGTACTTACGCAGTTCCGGGAAGTGTTATTTTTCTAAGAATTACTGTGTTTATGACCTGTTGTACAATGGAAATTCAAGTTGAAGGTATGTAAAACATGTTGAACGTTTTCTTATCTTTTTTAATTATTATTTGATGGGTTTTCAGACCGTACGAAATACGTACTTTAAAATTTCCCATTTTTTTTTTTATAAGAAGTTTGTAAAGTTTTAACTAAGTTCGCACGAATTCGCACAAATGAAACATACATTAAAATATTCTTACATATGTCCTCTTTAAGGAAAAATAGTTTCCAGCTGCGATGACCTGCGACTGCGCTTGATATAGGGTCTAATCTGTACCTATGTGACTCATCTACGAGTAAATGTTAGATTTGTGGTGCGACACCTAAAGAAATGAATGACTTAGAAAAGTGTAGAAACAAACAAGTAAACTCCAGTAGATTTTAATTTTGTTTATTACCCCTGCATTCTTGGATTAGATTTTTTGAATACTTTATTCACGTTTCTTATAGAATCGAATTTAAAAGGTGGCAAGCACGTTCATCTGAGGAAAAATCACTTTTAGCTAAGAGAAAGGAATTTGTTCAGAGGGAGTTTAGAGAACAACTAGGCTTGATAGTTGACAAACCGCGAAGTGGAGGAAGTGGCACCTCTAATGATGGAAATACAGCACGAAAATTTTTCCTTCATTCAACCATATCATCCGAAATCACAGGAATAGACAAACACGTTATAGACAGATGTAGTTATCTCCTACAATGTCTTTCATCTGGTTTTAAAATTAATTCGAATAAATTCAAAATATACGCATTAGACACTGCTAAAATTCTAGTTAGTAAATATTCATGGTATAATTTAGCTGCATCAGTTCATAAAGTGCTCATTCATGGGTCGGAGGTAATCGATCATTGTTTATTATCAATTGGAGAATTATCAGAGGAGGCAGCTGAACCATGTAATAAATTAGTGAAACAATTCAGACGTGACAATACCAGAAAGCACTCAAGAACTGTAACTAACACGGATCTTTTACACAGGCTTCTTCTTAATTCCGATCCATTTATATCTAGTCTACGAATATTACCATTTAAAAAGAAATCTATGATGTCAAGAGAAGTGTTAGATTTACTGAGTTAAAAGTTTTGTATTTCTAAGTACATTAACTTTTTGGAAAGTGAATATTTTATTATTTTCATAAATAAGAATAAGTTAACTCATCCTTTCGAAATTTAATGTTTTTTCTATTACTATTTATAATTTAAGATTTATGCAAAACCTTAAACGGAACAAAAAAATTTTATGTAAAAAATGTGTGTACCTAATTTTCCTTTGACTTTTTATATTAATTATATATTACTTTATTATATATTATTATTATTATATCTTATATATATTCTTATTATATATATATTACTTTTTATATGTCTTAATGTTTTTTTAACAAATAAAAACATTTATCAACTTAAAAACGTACTAAAAAGTCATTTATCACGCCAAAAGTTCCTATGACCGCTCTTCCTACGCAGCGAGACCACTGTGCATTGCTTCAAATTAAATATTCCCAACACAAACTCCACATTTGTCGTAACAAGGGAAAACCCAAATAAATAATTTAAAAGTATGTATTTATGCGTATGTATGTAAAAGTATTTGAAACTCCTCAAATGAAAACGAACTTTCGGAGCAGCAACCTTCGTTTGCGAGGCGAAAGTGAAGTTGAATAGACACAAAGTTGAGATTTTAAATTTCTGTTAAGCAATAAAAAAGTTTGTATCTTTAAAGAGTTTCTGTTTGTAAACTTTTGGTTTCATTTTGAAATGACGATGACAGCATCTTTTGTCTGCGATGTTTTGCTTTTAGTTTTGTTTTGGCTGTCAAACGTACAATATAATTGGTTAAAATTTACAATTAGTTCAGAACAGGTTGATGAAACAAGTAGGAAAATCAATAAAAACCAATGAGTATATTTAAAAAACACAAAGCACATCGACGAATCCCAATAAATATTTATATACCGATAGTATTTGTACGTACGTACATAATGCAAATGAGCGCGAAGTTTTTCTTAATTTTTCTATACAAACTTCCACTTCCACTTGCCATGGCAGCATGATTATTTTTAGTTGCTAAAACATGCAAATAACTTTTGAATAGGTATACTAAGTTATCTTAAGATATTTTTTTTTATAAACAACTCTTCATTGATTTTGATTACATAAGCCGTTGCTTATAAAAGAATTTAAGAGAATAAGCTTAATTATGGTTGCTTAATAATTAATTGTTGGCTTCAAAATATATATACAGTGAAATTTTTCCTAACGGACACCTCTATTAGACGGATATCTCCCTTGGGACGGACACTTTTTCCTATACCAAATTTTAAGTATAAATTTCGAAACAAATTATTCTCTCTTAAGCGAACACTCTCTTGGCTGGACGCGGCCAGTTATTTAATTTATTTGTCATAAAATTTTTACAGAAACTTCTATTGAGCGGACATGAACCTCTTAGCGAAAAACATTAAGATTTATTTTCATACAAAATCAAGTAAAAACCTTTGTTGAGCGGATGCGAACTCCTCATAGGTAGACAAAATATAAGAAATGTGAGTAAGCAGTTATTCACATACATATTGGGTTGGGCAATAAGTTCGCAGCGTTTTTATCGAAGACTTTATTTAAACAAAAAACAATAATTATGTCAATAAGTTAATCAATTATATCGTCCCTTTAGTATTAAAATAGCCTATAAATTTTTTGATGTTTTGAGAAAATGAATTTCAAACTTTTTGTCGAAAGTAGCTCTCACTCAAATCTGGTTATGTCTGTAAATATTTATTATTTTTTGACTGACGTTTTGACCCACTTTGTGGAACTAGAATTTGACAAAATTTTGACCACATATAAAATCGACGATGGAGAATCCAAAAATTCAATAAAAAAAATAATAGCCTATAAGCACATAGGCTATTGTTATACTAAAGGGACGATATATTCGCTGTTGCTGTTTCTTTGTCTGGTGCCGCCAAGTTGTTAA
>JAYXIM010004403.1:0-22394 GCA_037575425.1 Anastrepha fraterculus | reverse complement strand
CTTCTTTGGCATTGCAAAAAAGCATCGAACAAATTATTGCAACTTTGCAAGATATTTGCAATACATAAATACATACATACATGCATATGTATGTACTCTACACATATTTTGACGTGATAACGTCTTATAATGGAGGATGGTTTCATGTGTAGAAGTCCACGCAAGTGGGGAAAGTTACTGATCGCCATTCACTTGGGAGTGGCCAGGACGATTCTTCTACATATGGTTCAAGCAGCTCACAACGCCCGGGATTAGCCCACGTATCCTCTGGTTAGCTTCCGAACACCCGTTCGGGAGTGAGCTAAAGTGAGAAGGCGAAGCATCCCAGCATAGCTGGTTGTGCGCTGGGTTTGGGACCCGCCACTTAAAAAGCCCCCCCAATGAAAACAGCAACAAAGCCTCGGATGAGAACTTCCAAAACTGATGACGACCCCTGCAAACGAAATAAGGAATACGATTTGAGGGCATGCACCTGGAATGTCCGGTCCCTTAATGGGGAAGGTGCCTCTGCCCGGCTGGTTGATGTCCTCGTGAGAGTAAAGGCTGACATCACTGCCATCCAAGAGATGCGATGGACGGGGCAAGGTAAGAAAAACATAGGACCTTGCGACGTCTACTACAGCTGCCATGTAAAGGAGCGCAAATTCGGTGTCGGATTTGTTGTGGGAGAGAGACTTCGTCGCCAAGTACTGTCGTTCACTCCGGTGGACGAGCGTCTCGCAACAATCCGCATCAAAGCGCGTTTTTTTAACATCTCGCTAATTTGCGCCCACGCCCCGACGGAAGAGAAGGACGATGCGACCAAGGATTCTTTCTATGAGCGCTTGGAACGTTCCTATGAGCGCTGCCCCCGCCACGACATAAAAATCGTGCTTGGCGACTTCAACGCCAGGGTGGGCAAGGAGGGAATTTTTGGTCCCACAGTCGGAAAATTCAGCCTGCACAACGAAACATCCGGTAACGGACAGAGGCTGATCGACTTCGCCGGGGCCCGAAACATGGTAGTCTGTAGCACCAGATTCCAGCATAAGAAGATTCACCAAGCTACCTGGCTGTCTCCAGATCGAAAAACGCGAAACCAGATCGATCATGTTGTGATAGATGGAAGACACGCTTCTAGTGTATTAGATGTACGCACGATCCGAGGACCCAACATCGACTCGGATCATTACCTTGTTGCAGCCAAACTGCGCACACGCCTCTGTGCAGCAAAAAACGTACATCTACCTACGCAAAGAATGTTCGACATCGAAAAGCTGCAATCACAACAGACAGCCAGAAGATTCGCCACTCGACTCTCACTCCTGCTCTCGGAGAGCACTGCCCAACACACCGGCATGCGCGAGCAATGGAGCAACATTCCGGATTCCGGCGAGCCCGAAAAAACAATTGGTACGACGAGGAATGTCATGCTGCCGCCGAAAGAAAAGATGCCGCCTGTAGAGCCACGCTGCGATCGGGCGCAACGCGAGCCATGTGGGATCGCTACAGAGAGCTAAAAAAGGAAGAGAGACGTATTATCCGACAGAAGAAACGAGAGGCCGAAATACGTGAGTGCGAGGAGCTTGAGATGCTGGCCACCAGGAACAACGCCCGAAAATTCTACCAGAAAGTTCGGCGGCTTACAGAAGGTTTTAAGACCGGGGCGTTGTCCTGTAAGAACAAAGACGGCGATCTGGTGACTGACGTACAGAGCAATCTTAAATTATGGAGGGAACACTTCTCGAACCTGTTAAACGGTGACAGCTGCGCATGTCATAGAGAATGTGAAGATCCCGATACCCCAATCGTTGACGACGGAATTGTCGTTCCGTTACCCGACCATGACGAGGTGAGAATAGCAATATCACGGCTAAAGAACAACAAAGCCGCGGGCGCCGACGGACTGCCGGCTGAGCTATTCAAACATGGCGGCGAGGAGCTGGTAAGGTGCATGCATCAGCTCCTATGCAGAATATGGTCGGATGAAAGCATGCCTGCCGATTGGAATTTAAGTGTGCTCTGCCCAATCCATAAGAAGGGCGATCCTGCAATTTGTGCCAATTACCGCGGGATTAGTCTTCTAAATATCGCCTATAAGGTTCTAGCGAGCGTATTGTGTGAAAGGCTGAAGCCCACCGTCAACCAACTAATTGGACCTTATCAGTGTGGCTTCAGACCTGGAAAGTCTACCATCGACCAAATATTCACAATACGCCAAATCTTGGAAAAGACCCATGAAAGGAGAATCGACACACACCATCTTTTCGTCGACTTCAAAGCTGCATTCGACAGTACGGAAAGGAGTTACCTGTATGCCGCTATGTCTGAATTTGGTATCCCCGCAAAACTAATACGGCTATGTAAGATGACGTTGCTGAACACCAGCAGCGCCGTCAGAATTGGGAAGGACCTCTCCGAGCCGTTTGATACCAAACGAGGTTTCAGACAGGGTGACTCGCTGTCGTGTGACTTCTTTAACCTGATGTTGGAGAGCATCGTACGAGCCGCAGAACTTAATCGCTCAGGCACAATTTTTTATAAGAGCGTACAATTGCTGGCGTATGCCGATGATATTGACATCATCGGCCTTAACAACCGCGCTGTTAGTTCTGCCTTCTCCAAACTGGATAAAGAGGCAAAGCGAATGGGTTTGGTGGTGAACGAGGACAAAACGAAGTACCTCCTGTCTTCAAACAAACAGTCGGCGCACTCGCGTATCGGCACCCACGTCACTGTTGACAGTTATAATTTCGAGGTTGTAAAAGACTTCGTGTATTTAGGAACCAGCATTAACACCGATAACAATGTCAGCCTTGAAATCCAACGTAGAATCTCTCTTGCCAACAAGTGCTACTTTGGACTAAGTAGGCAATTGAGCAGTAAAGTCCTCTCTCGACGAACAAAATTAACACTCTACCAGACTCTCATCATGCCCGTCCTAACGTATGGCGCAGAAGCTTGGACGATGACAACATCCGATGAAGCGACGCTTGGAGTGTTCGAGAGAAAGATTCTGCGTAAGATTTTTGGACCTTTGCACGTTGGCAACGGCGAATATCGCAGACGATGGAACGATGAGCTGTATGAGCTTTACGACGACATAGGCATAGCGCAGCGAATAAAGATCCAGCGGCTTCGTTGGCTGGGTCATGTCGTCCGAATGGATACAAACGCTCCGGCTTTGAAAGTATTCGATGCGGTACCAGCTGGTGGTAGCAGAGGAAGAGGAAGGCCTCCTCTGCGTTGGAAAGATCAGGTGGAGAAGGACTTGGCTTCACTTGGTGTGTCCAATTGGCGCCGGTTAGCACGAGAAAGAAACGACTGGCGCGCTTTGTTAATCTCGGCCAAAATCGCGTAAGCGGTTATCGCGCCAATTAAGAAGAAGAAGAACGTCTTATAATTCGATTTAGCCGGCTGCACGCACGAACAAATGTGTCGTTATCTCGCTTATGCGTCGTTACCTTGCTTGAACTGCAAGCGAGAGCACGGAACGAACGACGAAGAGCACAATCGGCCCGCGTTCGGCAACATTCGACATCTGGCTCTCTTCTACTTGAGTGAGCATATATATGTATGTATATGCGCATTTGTATATAAATTCACATATTTGTACGAGTATTTGCATAGGACTTCTTCTTGTGTGCATGGTAATGAACCATTTCTCTGTTGAGAATAGGACGACGATAGAAAAAGTAGGAAATGAAAGGGGGTGTTTCGAGTGTAATGTGTCTTGAAAAAGGCAAATCGATGATGTTGCCTCTTAATGTTGTTGACTTATTAACGTCTGATGCACAATCGAAATTGAAGATATCTTTCATGAATTTGATAAATGTTTCGTAATTTTTCACGTTTGTGTAAATGTAACTTGATCAATTCCATTGCGATTCCATTTACCCCCTCCTCTATATCCATACAAAATATCTATCAAACAAATAAAATTAAAATTTTCTTTTGAAAAATGCCACCAATTCATCAGTATTTTCTTATGACGTCGTCACGTTAAACTATCGTCAGTAAACCGACTTTACAGACAACCTCTTTTTGTTTTCTAAATTATAAATTTAACAAACACGCAAATTAATTTCACAATAATCAATTATACATATATTAAAAATGTTAATAAAGTTAATACTAAGTTCTTTCATTCACGAAGGAGCAGTTTTTAGTTTTTAAGAAATTTCTAGTCCTCACAGAATTTCGGTTCCTTAATTGAACACTTGCGAGTGTTTATGTACTCGTATGTATGGATTTGTGCTAAAATATAATTATTGAAATTAGCACATTTTTTGATTCACATAGCACATTCGCGTTGATTCAATTACACTACTGAAATTTTAATTGGATCCTTGGCAAACAGATCGAGGAATTGGAAAAACCAGAGGATTTATTGGTTTAATTTTTATATTATTTCATTCATATTTCCAAATTTCTAGGTTACACCCACGGAATAGGGTAAAGAGTGTCAAAATTAGGTTAGGTTGACCTGGCTGGCTGAAAGCCATCACATAGACGTATAGGTCCTTAGTGGTACCAGATGGAGCTTGACCCTTACGTTTCCTTGTAGTAGGCTTCTTGTAATAAGTCTGCGTATTTTGTAAATCTAAGTAATCTCTGAAGCTCTAACCCCGAGAGGCATTCTAACCTCTTACATTGTAGAGCTCCTAAACATTTCATTCGGGTTCTAGCTGATGCAGGGAAGGAACATAGAAGGTGTTCAAGAGTTCCCCTCTCTTCTACAAAGTTCATTGCAAAATCTGCAGCTATAACTTTTTGCTATTCTCATGTTGTATACGTGTACCGCTAACAAATTGTGGCCTGTCAGTATAGAGAGTTAATATACTGTTTGCAAAAAAAGATCCTTAAATCTGAAGTCTAAAATTAATTTTTTGTAATTTGTATTGCACATATTAACCCTTCACCTCCCCGAAATAGGGGAGAGAAAAAGATTAAATAATATGCAAATTTGGTTCATATTTTTGTATATATATAGGTAAATCCAATACAAAGCTTCGCATGAAACCAAATATTATATAATAAATAAATGCAAAGATGAGTGCGAGTTAATATAATATTTTCAACATTTATTTGTGAATAAACTCAAAGCAAGGTAAATACTGCAGTTAGTGCTAATATCGTTGGGTATGGTTGACATTATTGGTTGCCTAAATCGCCACCCGTTAGGTTTCTCTACGATGATAAAATGTTGGAGCATAATTTGGGAGCATATTCGAAAAGTTTAGTCTGCAGCCTTTCTAGTGAGGGAACTTTAACAAATTTTTTGTAAATAAAATTTTCTGTGTAAATTAATTAAATAATTCTTGAAGCTTTCCAAAGTGCTTCGTTATATCTTTCTTTAATTTATATCAAAATCTTTCGAAATACGTTAAAAATATGAACCTCTTCTTTTTTGTGGCGTGCATCTTGATGTTGTTCCACAAATGGTTTTAAGTCGACTCCAAATGGCACATATTTTTTATGAGGAGTTTTTCATGGCAGGAATACACTCGGAGATTTGTCATTACCTGCCAAGGGGCGACCGCTATTAGAAAAAACTTGTTTATCATTTTGGGGCTTCTTGGAGGGAGATTCGAATGTTAGTTACGCAGCAACCAATTCGGCTACGGTGGCCGCCTGCCAACGATGTATCGAAGTCAAAAAAGTAGGCCACTTCCCCGAATGAGGCCCAAAAACAAAACCCTACCAAAGCAAGATCAAAAGATTATTGAAATGCTTCAGACAAAGTCGACTACAACAATCTACACAGACTACACAGCCCCCCACCTTAACTTCAAGAAAGACTCACCGAGAGCCGAACAAAGGGAAGGTGATTGGAAGATACGATATTGAAATAGACGGTTCTAAGATGAATTGTGGTGTGGGAGCTGGCTTCCATTCGGAGCTACTCAACCTATCTCAGTCAATTAGACTTCCCGACTGTGCCAGCGTGTCCAGGCAGAACAGAAGCGATCAGAGAAGCATGCTAATCACTAAAACTCTACAAGGAAGTTGGTGCAAGAGTATCTGTCTTTTCAGACAGTCAAGCAGCTATCAAGGCCTTAGACTCCAACTCCATTTCGTCCAAACTAGTCTTAGTGTAGAGAGGAACTAGAATTACTTAGTCATTGGCTTGAAATTACTCTGATATGGGTTCCCGGTCATAGGAACATGCGGAGTAATGACATTGCGGATGAGCTAGCAAGAAAAG
The DNA here is from genome assembly GCA_037575425.1 of Anastrepha fraterculus. NCBI lineage: Eukaryota > Metazoa > Arthropoda > Insecta > Diptera > Tephritidae > Anastrepha > Anastrepha fraterculus. The sequence continues at coordinate 16,207 of JAYXIM010004403.1, read as the reverse complement.
GTTCGACACTAGACATAGCAGAGGCGGTGGCAGTCTGCACCCCACTCAACACAATAAAAGCATCCATTGTTTCCCACTATCATGCTTTAGCCGAAAGAAGATGGAAGCAATTAACTACATGTATTACAACAACAAACACATGGCCGTCGTACAAAATCCAAAGGACGAATCACCTGTTCTCGACCAAATATTTCACGCATCACTGCAACCCTTACAAGCCATTGGAAAGTAGGGGATCATGCAGCTAGACTCAAACTCCCCTTCAATCCTATCTGCAGAAGCTGTCAAGCGGAAGGGGTGAAGGAAAGTCTTTTCCACTACCTATGTGAATGTTCAGGGCTAGCTAGGGCACGACTTCGCTCCTTCGGTAAGCTTTTTTTACAGCAAATTAATGAGATCTCAGACATCGAGATAAAGAATTTGCTGCTATACTTGGACCTCACTAAATGGATCTGACTTAGAACAAAAAAAAAAGAAATACAATATCAAACGAGGACAGTGGTAGTAAAACGGTGCTGGTCACTAATTGGGATTATATCAGTGGAAATACTCAACCACTTCAACAACAACAACAACATGGCAAATTCAGAACAGAATTGGGCAAACGTAATATTCAGGGATATATCTTTGCTTTTGGGCGAATAGTTGCATACGTCAGTCCGGGTGTACTGCCGATGATCGACAACTTTAACGAACCGTTAAGCATCCACTTAAGGTTCATATTTGGGACTGCTCTTCCGAAAAAGGATTTGGCATCGAACCCGAAGGTGTATAGAGTGGAAACAGTAAAATGGGTTTGAAATGCTGGATTGGTCTTCACAGTCGCCTTGTGTCAACCCTATTAAAACTGTTTGAACAATAGGCAAGAAAAAACTAAAAAAAGCAATATCGACGGTCAAAGAGTTATGAAGGTAAATTCAGCTGATTTGGAGCCGATTACCTCCACACGTTGCGTAAAAATCAACACAAAATTTGACTCGAAGATGTGAGGAAATTTTAGGTAATGGTGGTGAGTATAGGTTTTACTGAATATATTGCGCATAATAAATATTGTAAGCTAATACAATGCATTTTCTTAGAATCAAATGTCAAATAGGTTCTAAGTTATGGCGGTCATACTTGCATTAGACAGACTGTAGATAACTGAATCAACGAAATTAAAATCCTATTACGGTAACGTTGTTGAATATAGGTATTCTTCAGTTAACTCTGCTGCTTTAAGAACATTTTTTAGGAACAAAGAATTACTGAATTGTGTGAGTCTAAAAAATAATTGAGAATTATCTCGGCAACGCTATTGGAATGCCTCGGATTTATTATGTGCGGTGAAGAACTGCCTGCCTGAGGAAACCGATATCGCTTCGGGGGTTTAAGCACCTATTGAAAAAATGAACCTTTATGACTCTTTCTTTAATACAGCCTACTTTCTATAAGTAAGATAATAGATTCAAATCAGTTCATAAGCATATTTCTTTAATAAGAAATTTTTTGAATATTTATAAAATTTGAATCCCTTTTTTTTATCAATATTTTGTTAAGATAACTGCCACATTGCAGTTGTTCGTATTCGATGGCATTTCTGGCGCCAGATAAAATAAACTTATTTCAAACGGCCTCACAAATGCCATTTATAACTTTTTGAGAGTATAAGGATCTTAAGAAAAATATTTTTCTAATAGCGGTTGCCCCTCGGCAGGCAATGGCAAACCTCCGAGTGTATTTCTGCCATGAAAAAGCTTCTCATAAAAATATCTGCCGTTCGGAGTCGGCTTGAAACTGTAGGTCCCTCCATTTGTGGAACAACATCAAGACGCACACCACAAATAGGAGGAGGAGCTCGGCCAAACACCCAAAAAGGGTGTACGTGCCAATTATATATATATATAATATATAAGGATCTGAAAAATGCGATAACCTCTTCCTTATCGAATGAGGTGAATGCAATAAAACAAGTGCCATCTATTTGTTAGGCCCGGGACTTTTCAGCCCATGTGTTAGCATAAGTGTTTGGAATTACTGATTGCGAGTTTAATTAGCTTTACAGTTTTCAGTTTGGACACCAGGATACAACATTATTCTGGGAAAAAACAAATATATACGATTTTCTTATCACCAATATATAATACCTATCACCAGAATAAACTAAGTTAGATTACAATAAAACTGAATCTTCAACATTCGTTCAAGCGGAGAAAAATGTTTAAGATCACCATCGTTGAGGAGAAATTTCGAAAAATAAAAGGAAAGCATTGATTAAGTCAATGTCAATTGTGCCCGAACTAAAGGCCAAATTTTGCGTATGGATGTAATCCTTAAACTTTGAAAGCTTCAGCTGTTGCACGACATGACCAGCAGTTATGTAGATAATTCGGTTATTTTATTTATGAAAAATCAGTTCGTTTTGCTGAAAAAATCACCTTTTCAGACGAACCTTATTTGAACTAGAATGGGTGCATAAACAAGCAAATTGCAGTATACGGGCAATGTTACATTGAGAAGCTTTTACATTTGTCTCGTGTTAATCGAAATTGTAGCTAAAACGTCGGTTATCGCGGATGGATTGCGAAATCGACATTTAAGGTGCTGGCCCAATGACGGCCAGCTTTTCTTGTTAGGCTTCGATAACTGTCAAAAATAAATAGAACAATATTAAAATATATGAAATTAAACCAAATGGCAGCTTTACTTGGAGCGCTTGAAGTACGAAGAAGTTTCCAATAGTTAAATGTTCTATTTGGTGCGCTTTTGACATTAGGAATTGAATACCCCTGTCGTCCTTTATGTATTTTGATTTGGTTCAGCTTCATTTGCGAATATTAAGCAAATTAGAGAGGTGGTTTATTTACATTTGCTTTTCACACATTTGAAAAAAATTAAATAAATGCCATTGAGCAGCATAGCTGTACCTGTATATGTCATTCTTGACTTTTTCCTCTTTCTTGCAAGCTTGTGCAAAGCTGAAAATGCCTATGCTTTGTCACCCTAAATATAATTCGCGCACCCAAAACTTTCGTCATTGGCGCGATTGCCGTCTTATCTTGTACATCTTTAATATTAACAGAAAAAATCGCAATATGTTTTCACAGCTTCTAGTTAACATCATGATTCAAAAATGTATTATTGAATATGGCTAATATCTCTGTTTCCTTTTTCTTTTACGAATCATTTGATTGCTATGAAAGCTTTCAAAGCGCCCAATTTGAAATACAAGTTTTCAAAGCCAAGAACAGCAAGGAAAGCCAGCCTACATTAGGTCATCACCTTTAATTGGTTATTAAGAATGAATTGCGAATTGTTGTTGGCATGGATATTGACAAGTGCAGCATGCCACACAGCCAACGAAATAATCAATTTATTGCTAAAGAAGGATAATTTCACGATAGTCTGCCGCAATTTGGGCGCTAATATCGCCTTTTTGACTACTTTCTGTAGAGTAATTTCAGAGGCAGGGTTTATAGGAAAAAATAAACAATAAACTTTGAAAAATAACATTTAACGGCTAGAAATTGCGGAGATAAAGTCAAAATGAGGCCTAAATGCCATTTAAAACTTCGCCAAGAATCGGAATTTGTAGGAGTGAACGCGGGGTGGAAGGGTGTTATTTATGCGGAGTAGTTAAACTATGTACGGTATTTGTATTTTAAAAATGAAACTTGAGACGCTGTGAATTTGTCTTCATAGCTTAAAAAAGCTACACGATTTCACACATTTTCGGCAACAACTAAAAAAAGTCACACGCGTTTATTATTTCTGCAAATATGCACATCTATGTGCTTCTGATTAGTATTCGGTATTTTAGTAAGGTTTGCAAAATAAACACAAGCACATACATACTCGTATATAGTAGTTATGTTAATTCAATACTTCGAAATTTCGCAAGTCACTATTTATTTGAGCAGCTTGTGCGAGAAGTCGTTAAGAATTATAAAGAGAGTGAGAGTCCATATGAGATGGAAAATTTAAGCACGGATTGATGAATATTTAATATTTTTTTAAATTTAAGTTTTTAATTCAAGTTTAAAATTAAAAGTTCAACTTCAAGTTCTAAATTCAAATCAGAAAATAAAGTGTTTAGTCCTCATTGAATTCAATTACAGTTTTGTTAAAAATATTTTAATTCAATAAAAAAAATTTTCAGACCAGAAACTTTTACTTTAGTGTTAAGCAGTTTGCCAAATAAGTATGAAAAATTACTTTTAGTTAGAATAAATGTGGTGTAACTTTATGTTATATAACAAAATAAGACAAAAATGGTCTTAACGATTATTTTCGTTTTCATGCAAGCTGTATATGTGCCCTTAATTTTGAAAAACGTTACGAAGTAGAAAAAATAGTTCATTTATCAATTGACATTACCTTAATCTAACTAAGTTTACTAGAATTTTTGTGTCATTTTTTGAAAATGAAGCCCTGGCAGTGTTGGTTATTTCAGCAATATTCGAAAATTGTGTGTTATTAATTAGGAAAATGGCCTAAGTAAAAAAAAAACAGTAGTAATTATTGAAATAGCAATCAGCCAACACTGATAACAGTGTGCTAGTTAATTTGCCGTTATACCTAAATTGTTTAATGTCCTTTTTAAATTTATCTATTTTATATAATTTACCTACTTTTAAAACTTATAATTGATTCTGACGGAATTTCATTGCCTTGAATTATTTGTATGTCGGTTATTTAGTGGGTTTTGAAAGTGATTGTTTAAAGAACAGAACTTAACACTCATAATGAATTTTTTATATTTTTAATTTAATTTAATACATTTTCATTATTGAAGACCCTTATCTCGCAAGAGGTATTATCCGGAGGTAAATCCGGAAAAAACGGATCTGATACTTTTTAGTAGGAAACACAAAACACCTGCTCTTCAACAAATATTCCTAGAAGGGAAACCACTTAGAGTAAAAGAAAGGGCAAAATATCTAGGACTTATACTAGATAGGAAGCTAAATTGGGGGCTCACAGCCGCAGACAGAGCACGTAAAGCTATGACCGCAATGTACTCCTGCGGAAGGCTTATTGGGAAGAAATGGTGATTGGAACCCAGAATGATACATTGGCTCTACACAGCAGTGGTTAGGCCAAATCTCTACTACGGTATTGTAATATGGTGAGATGTCCTTCAGAAGGGTGTCAACATCAAGAAACTTGACCAGGTGCAAAGACTAGCATCTGTTCTGATAACCGGCGCCATGTCAACCACACCATCGAAAGCATTATATGCGACATTAAACCTCCTTCCGGTAGATCTGCAGGCAATATATAACACACGCAGTGCGGCAATAAGGCTGAACACTCTAAACGAGTGATCAAACACGGATTATGGCCACTGTAAAATCCTGGCTGGCACTTTGGGACTTCCCGGACTGGTGGACTATGCACTCCCGCCGATACTTGCCATTACATCGTTTACCCTCAAGGGTAAAGTGGGAACGGGACGACATGAGACAGGGCGAGTCCATCCATGTATATACAGATGACTCAAAGCTCGAGGGCAGGGTAGGCGGAGGTGTATATTCCGAACATCTGGAGATCTCCTTCAGTTTTCGGCTCCCCGACTACTGTAGTGGCTGAGATGGCTGAGTCATTTCACCTAAAGGTAACATGGGTTCCTAGCCATCGCGACATTGAGGGTAACTGTAGAGTCGATGAACTAGCAAGACTCGGTACTGAATTGTCTGACGAGCACATAGATAATGACATAGGGATACCCTTACAAAGTGTAAGCTACTCATCCTTGAAGAAATTGTAAAGAAAGCAAACGAAAGATGGCGGAATGAAATCACCTGCAAAATCGCCCGTCAACTGTGGCCGACTCTAAATGCTAAACGCTCAGAATCTCTGCTAAGCCAAAATAAACACAGTCTTAGCACATTGATCCCAGTCATAACGGGGCACTGCCTAATAGGTAGACACGCCCAAAGGATGGATGTGCAAACACATGACTTCTGTAGAAGTTGTCTAGATGAGGACGAGGAAGAGACAATCTCGCACCTACTGTGCCACTGCCCTGCTCTATCCAGACGCATGTTTACTATTCTGGGTAGACAATTTTTCAATGAGTTAGAAGACCTCAGTTCTATAGAAATCAGAGATATTTTAAAATTTTTGAAAAACACACACGTTTTAGGAGAGATAGGAACAAGCTCCCCACGCGGCATCACAATGGGCTATGAGCCAGAGTGTGTCCCACAGGACAACCGCTTCAACCTAACCTAACCTATCTCGCAAGAAGAAATATATGAATTGGACCACTTTCTGAATTATGAGCATATACTTATAAGTGTAAGGAGGCGCAAAATTAATTATCAAATTTTTTAATAAATAAAACAAAAATTTTGAGTGATGAAAATTTTTATTTTGACCTTTAAGCGCTCCATAGCTTGTTGTTTGTATATTGCATCAAGTAGAAGGCTCACAAAATTATTTGACAGAAAACTAATGTAAGAAAATTTAAAAAACAAAGTTCTTAAATAGCATTACTAAGAGTACAGCGATTCAACCTTAGATACAAAACAAGATCTCGGGAGTAAAATCTATATCAAGGTTAGTTATAATATTATAGTTAGCATTAATTTACTTGATGTGGAAGCGTACTGAAAGCATAGTGTTCAGTGTTCTGGGTGGGGCATTGAAGCTTACATAAATGTTCAACAAGTTTCGGACAATCAAAATACCGACAACAATATCATAAATAAACAATAGCGATTGAATAACTCTCCTAGATGCCCTCTCTCTCTCTTGATGAACTCACTCCTTATAAGCGTGCACTGCCGCTATAAGATGACAAGGTAGCAGGAAATGAAGAGGTTAAAGACGAAGCGTATGAAACTTCGCTGCACTCTTTTAATCTATTGGAATATGTTGAATATATCGGAGTACAGATTAATGAAGCATATTCTAGCTTTGAACGCGCGAAGCTATTGAATAAAATTTGGCTTGTATATGGGTCTCTAAAGTCCGTCCCAGCACCATTCGTAAAGCTAATTACTCGTGTAGTCGTATATTTCACGCTTACCAGAGTGGAAAATCATGTGAAACAGCCTTACACGATCTTGTTAGCAAGATTGAAGCCGGGCTGGAAGCTGACGAATACACAATGGGCGTGTTCGTGGACATTGAGGGGGCTTTTGATAATGCCACTTTCCGCTCGATATGTTCTTCTGCCGAACGACACGGAGTTAACCAAGTCATTATAAAATGGATATATTCCATGCTCTCTGAGAGGCTGTTAACCGCTGGTGGGAGCAGTGACGAACAAATCACAGTCAGGGCCAAGCAAGGATGTCCCCAAGGGGGTGTTCTTTCTCCGCTGCTTTGGTGCTTCGTCGTAGACTCTCTATTAGTGGAGATGCAGGAACTCGGTTTTCACGTCCAAGCATATGCGGACGACGTCTGTGCGCTAATATCAGATAAATCCTTAAGGAGGCTTTGCACGAAAGTGCAGAGGATTATTGACAAAATCGATGACTGGTGCATGAGACAAGGTCTTTCCGTTAACCCGAACAAAACAACCATAGTCTTGTTTACGAGAAAACGGAAATTGGATGGACTCAGTCTTCCAACACTGAAAGGTGTGATACTTGGTCTTTCCAACGAAGTTAAATATCTAGGAGTAATCTTGGATAAGAAGCTGACTTTAGAGACACACGTTTCACTGAAGGTGAATCGTGCATTGAAGATTTTTCAGCAATGCCGTAGAGCCTTTGGCAAAACCTGGGGTCTGAAACCTGCTGTGGTCCTATGGATATACACAGCACTTATCAGACCAATCATCACTTACGCTTTTGTGGTCTGGTGGCGACGGAGCATGGTTAAGTCCACAATCCGGGAACTATACAGGCTGCAAAGAAGTGTATGTTTATGCATCACGGGTGCCATGAATACAACCTCTGGTGATGCCCTAAATGCTGTGCTTGATTTGCTCTCCCTGGATCTTAAGATACAACAGGAAGCAATAAAAACAATGTGTAGACTCCATAAATATGGTTTCTGGCACGAAGATGGAACTTCGGGACACAGAGAAATCTTTAAGTTGCTGTCGGAGCAGTATCCACTGTTTTTGGGACCTAAAGATGACCTGATACCCACAGTTTCATTTGGAAGGAAATTTGATGTCAGATTTCCATTGCGTGGAGCAATCCAGAATGCATTCAGGGAGGTTTGACGGATATTTTCTTTACTGATGGGTCCAAAAACGAAATAGGGTCTGGAGCCGGATGGTACATAAACGATAGTAATAAGTATCACTATGCCACGGGGGGAATGGCAACTGTTTTCCAAACAGAAGTTTTTGCCATCCTAAAAGTAGCCGAATGGATAATCGAGAGGAGATGGAGCGAGGAACAGATTGGAGTCTTCAGTGACAGTCAGGCTGCATTGAAGGCCCTGGAGAACGCGAAGCAAACCTCAAAGATTGTTCAAGAATATAACAAGAAGCTTCATTCTGTCGCAAGACAAAACAGGCTTGTACTTATATGGGTTCCGGGACACTCCGGTGTTCAAGGAAACGACATTGCCGACGAATTGGCCAACCGTGGATCAGCGGTGCCCCCACAGGGCCCAGAGCCAATAATCGGAATCAGTTCCGCAGGAATCAAGAATTGGATCAGCGATTATGTAGGCAATCTACATAAAGAGCGATGGTCCGGTCTAGAACGCTGCATAACTGCAAAGTATTTTGTGACAAGTCCGAACAGAAAACTGTCAAACTTCCTACTAAAACTTAAACCATTCGGTTGATGGTCGGTATCATTACAGGATTCGGTATTCATTGGAATCATCGAGGACCCGGTATGCCTGTCATGCTTGGAGGAAGCGGACAGCACTGAGCACTTTCTCTGTGAGTGTCCTGCCTTTGCTAGAGCACGGCTACGAGTATTGGGTTCCGATGTCATGAGAATGAGTAATATTCGTTCTCTAAAACTGGAGGATATTTACAGATTTACCAAAGAATCTGGAAAATTCTCACAGGACTAACTATCTCTATCTCTGTCTCTATTCTTTCTTATCTCTTTCTCTGATACTTTTCTCCTTCCCACCTTGACTATCTGCCCCCTTTCCAGAGCTTTAAATACAATGGGCTCTTTAGCCTGAGTGTTTTAGGAGCCACCAAATCTCCTGCTCCTTGGCTCGACCTTTTCAAATTTCAATTTCAATTATTCGTATATTTCTCTAAAAGCCTGGCTGGTTCGTTGCGTCGAAATTACTATTTTCCAGCAGCTTTCGTATGAGCCATTTGAAAGGAAGTATAGGACTAAAAAACAAAAAAACTGATATTGAATACCGTTACACATTCTAGTTAAACTACTAGACATAAATATCAACTCGCACTTTTTTGATTTATATTTTTTTTTGCCTAGAGCTCAAATAAGTTTTATTTTGGTAAAATTAACAAATTGTTTTTCTTAAATGTGGAACTGATCTTAGATTTGCTTGAGTTTGCACGCTTGTTATTTTTTGTGTGTGTCGATTCATGATGATTTGCCAATTTTTCTTGAAAAAATGCCAGCATGTTTGACGAGAATGATAAAGTTGACCGTTATGACAACTTAAAATAAGACAAATCTATTAAAAACTGAAAAATGGTAATTCATTCTGCTTTTGAACTACTTTTCTAAATCGTGGCCAAAGTGTAGCAAAACTAATTTAAACAATAAATATCGCAAAAAATGTTGAATTAAACACGCCGGTTTATTTTAGTAGACTAATTAGTACAGAAGATTCTCGCAATGACTCGCAAAATCGAATAATAACTAGACTGCGAAAGCATATGAAGAAAAAATATGGAAACGTTGAACCTGAAGCTATCAGCTAAATAAGTTAAACAACACTAACATTTGCTCTTTGGATAAAGCAAAATTCTTCTTAGTAAGCTTTAAAATTCAAAATATTGCAGAGTTGAAGAGAGTGAAATCCAATATCAGATGAGAAATTTAAACAAATGTTGGTGAATGGCTAATTTAGAATTTTAATTTAGAAATTTTTAGTCCACGCTACATCCTATTCCATTTTTACTCAAGCGTCTGCAATAAAATCTATTTTATTAGGCCAGCATAGTCGATTCTTTCGAAAGTAGCGCAAACTGACCAACAACTAATACTCGTACATATAATGATTTGAAGAATATTCATCAACCTCAGCATTAATCGAGCCAGTATTTAGGTCGCTACCTAATTTTACGTTCATTGTCTCTAATTATCACCTTGTAAAATCAGTAACCGATATTCAACATAACCCTTTATTAGGCTAACGATACTCTAAACGGTTATTAGTTTTCATAATTAATCGCTGTTATAGAGAGTAAATTAATTACTTAATTCTTTATTGATATTTTTTCTATGAAAGGCGCGCGTGCTGCTTTTAATTATGAGATAATTATTATTTGTGTAATATTATTGATCCGAGATTGCTGCTGTGACACTCACCTAGCTCAATAGAGAATATTCTCTGTGGGCATACAAGTGCTTATCTGCGCACGTACATGTACAAGTACATTAACAACAGCTATTACATAAGTATGTGAGAAACATGTGGGATGTGCTCGTATAAAAATATAACAGGTATAAGTATATGTATGCATATAAGTATGCAGTTTCAACTTCAATGAAAATCGCTGAGGTTCGCTATTCGAGTGCATAAAAAGAGCAAAGTGGTAAAATGTAAATAAAACTGTTGTTGGGGGTATGCAGTGGCACAAAATTTACCGTGAGATTATTTTATGAGTTCGACATTAAGAGAAGCAGGCCTAATTTTGACGGATTATTTTAGTAGGATGGGAAACAACTAGAATGGAGTGAGATCTTTTCACTGGCGGAGAAATTTTTTTGAAATATATCTAATTTTGTAGAAATGATGCACTTTTGAAAAAAATTTTAGATTTTTGGTCAACAAAGTGAGTACTAAATAAAGGCTGACTATGAGGCAATTAATAACTGAGCGAGAATGACCTGCTATCCTGGCAATTGTGAATTATGGTGTCGAATTTGGTGAAAAAGAAATCCATTATTTTCCCAGTAGATATCTGTAGTGATCGATATCTCGTAAGTGTCCATCAAACAATTTAAAGTTTATGCTCGTTGTCAAGGCGACATTTCACACTAAAAAAAGTCTTTACTGTTCTTTTGTTCCTTGTTGTTTATGTATGCCGATAAAGTAACAGCTAATTATGTGCAATTTTGGTTTCGTCGATTCCATTCGGGCATTTTTGTTGTTAAAGAAAATGTCGATAATGTTGAAAAGGTCGAAAACTTCGATGAAATCAAAGAAATAATCGAAGTTGACTGAGATGTTAGTAGTCCTAGCATGGCCTAGGAGCTAAAAATCGACCATAAAACATTTTTAAAGCATTTGCGCAAATTTTACGCAAAACTATTGGATTTCACTTTCCCCAAACTAATTTGGAAAATGCTGAGCGTTGATGGAAATTCTTGTTCAGTGGAAAACTCATCACTGCTACTACATGTAATTATGGAAATGCGTCTGGAAGGCAAAAATACACGAAATTCTGTAGAATGAAGTCACCTACGTATATCTGTTCCGCTCCCAAAAAAGGCCCAATTTGCCTTTTGCGCTCATATTCTTTTACATTGCAATGCATTGTGTATGTAGTTATGTATATGTATCTAAATTTGCAGCTAGCCACAAGAGGTTACACAATTTATCATTAATCATCATCTATTTTTGCAAAAAATTAGCATCAATAATACTTCTTTTGGTGTTATTTTTAAAAATGTTTTCTGTTGCTGTGTGTATCTGTTCATCTCTTGTTTCATTCGAACTTGAGAAGTCATTAAGCATAAACATTAGGTGTGTTCTTTTATACTTACAAACATATTTACATATATATTTTTTTAATATCAAAATATGTATTTTTACTTTCATTCTTCTATATTCTTTTACGGTGTATAACCTTTGCGAAATTTGAAGGCAAACGCGTTGAGTTCAAACTCATATCTATGAACATTTTACAATTATTATGAATTTCAAAGTTCATTTCAAATCTTTCAAAATTATACTTAACTTACTTAGGTGAGGGGGACTAATATTTATGAATCTAATAATTATTGCGCTAATACTAAAAAAGAAGTTGTAATTTATTACTTGAATATGGCGAATGTTGATGAAATTCACTCGCATAAAGGACGAGATGTGGAGATACATATTTTTAAAATGCAAAAACATCAAAGAACTTATCTAATTCAAGTGTAGTATTATGCGGCCGCCTTAGCCGGATGGGTTGGGGCGTGACTACCATTCGGAATTCAGAGAGAACGTAGGTTCAAATCTCGGTGAAAGACTAAAATAGTGAAACGTTTTTTCTAATAGCGGTCGCCCTTGGATAGGCAATGGCAAACCTCCGAGTGTATTGTATCTGCCTATATCATAGATACAGCTTATTCTATTGGTGGCGAGGGATTTGGTGATTTGGATATTGACGAGTTTTTAAGGATGAAGAAATTCCTGATGCGGATCTTGCGGAATTGGCGCTACAAAAGTTTCCCGACGATGATGTATAGTAGATATCAGTTCTGATGGTGACAATAGTGAAGCTGAAAAATTTGCTGGAAAAGTAATTGCTGAAGGACTTCGAGAAGGTAGAGAACTGCAAACTTATTTTTTGAACAGAGTATTGAATATTGTCAATTATTGGTTTTGTTTTAATTTTCCGAAATAAATTTAATTGAAATTTATATATCTGGTTTTACACGATTATAATGCACATATCTTCGACTTTTCTTTGACTTCTTCAGGTCCATTTACGCGGTTTTCAGGTTCATTGAATATATCCGTCTACTTGTATGAACTCTGTGTCTCGTTTGGCATTATTTTTCCAAGAACGTTTCGACCGTGTAAATCGGGGCCTGAGTGTATTTACTAACAAGTTCAACAGCAGCAGTGTTGCAACAACAAAAACATACATTTTTTAAATGCAATTATAATTAAACTCGATAAAAATTAAATATGAAAAATAAAAGTCATTAACAATTTGAGGGACTTTTATTATGACTGGGTACATATTTTAATTTTTATAATTTTTAAGAAGTAAATTAAGAATTAAATTTATTTTAGTGACATTTTTTTCAACCAACACGCCGATTTGAAAGAAATTAAAGTCATGTTACGGCGATAAGATGAATTGAACTGTGCAATTCGCAAAGTAAGAAAATTACTTTTTTATTTTACTCGTCAAAATCAGCTTTGAAAAAAAAATTCATTCACATTTCATTAATAAACTTGATTTTTTATAGGAAGAAATAAATAAATAAGTTAATGCTAGCGACCGAGAAAAAATGGTAAGAAGAAAAGTAGAATTAGAAGAGTTGATCTGAAATTATAGAAGGGTTCAAAGTGGAGTGAAATTAATTAAGACGATGGAAATAAAAAACAACTAATTTTGTTTGCCGGTATTCAGAAGTTAGTCGAACCAAATTAAATTTTTATTTTGATCTTGCCATTGGCCATTAGCAAATTTATCTTTGCCAGTTTTTTAGAAAACCGAAAGAAGTTAAGAGGAATTTTAAAGTTAGAAGGAATTTTACGGACATTTTATTGATTAGATAAGAAGTCTTTATTCTTCACTGGAATTTTAAACAATTTGTGTAGGTGACACTACTGGTTGGTATAAATCCTAACTTTTTCTTCCAAATATAAAGAAATTCCTTGTGAATAAAAACGAATATGCTCAATTTGAGGAGAAAATGGAAAAAACTGAATTTCGTGTGCTTATTAAGCCGATTCACCCTTAGAAACCCACTGTTTCGACTGTTGTTTGGTCTCTGGTGTGTGGTGATGGATCCATGTTTCGTCCACGGTTACAAAACGGCGTAAAAACTCCTCCATATTGCGATTAAACAACGCCAAACCTTCCTGTGAAGTTGTTACACGATTGCGTTTGTGGTCGACTGTGAATTACTTTGTAGTCTGATAAAGGTAGCTGTAAAACACAAACTAACTGACGCAGCACGTTCAAATTTTGACAGGAGTCAACTGACAGATGCCTGTTGACAGAAGCAGTATTTCTTTTTCAGTAAAGAGGTCAGAAATATAAAAAGTCACGGACTTATTGACCCGCCCTCGTATAATACAACATAAGAAAAAATTAAATAACAAAACATAACAGAACATAACAAAAATTTACATAACATAACACAAAATAACATAATATAAATTAACATAAGACAACTCAACATAACATAGCATAACAGAACGTAATATAGCAGAATATAACAAAAATTAACGTAACAAGACAATAAATAACATAAAAACACATAACAGAACATAACAAAAATTAACGTAACATAGCAAAAATTAGCATAACATAAAGTATAGGACAACTTAACATAACATTGTATATCATAACATAACATAACACAACATAATTTAGCATAACAGAACGTAATATAGCAGAACATAACAAAAATTAACGTAACAAGACAAAAAATAACAGAACATAACAAAAATTAACGTAACATAGCAAAAATTAGCATAACATAAAGTATAGGACAACTTAACATAACATTGTATATCATAACATAACATAACACAACATAATATAGCATAACAGAACATAATATAGCACACCATAACCAAATATGACAATGTTTAATACTTATTTTCAATGCAAATTTGGAATACATCGTAATCGCGGCGAATACCCTTAAAAAGGCTTAGCGCAGTAATCTTGAGTGATAACAGTCATTTTCATAACTGTACAGTCCGACCGATTATTTCTTCCACTAAAAATACTCGCTACAAATATTCTTATTACATCATTATGTATATAACAAGGACGAGCACATACTAAAATTTGATCAGATGTTTTTATTTTTTTCCTATTGGCCCTTTTGCTTACATTGGCTAGAAGTATTGTATACACATTTCTTGTTAAATGATCATGAACTGATTCTAAGTAAATTTTAAATGTATTATTTTACACTGTATTCTTTTCTCAGCATTGTATTCAGCTTGTTTATACGAGCTATGCACCTGTTTGCATATAACATATTTATGTAAGTATTTAATTAGCATTGTTCTTATCACTTTATTTATTGTTACAAAATTATTTATTGCTCATGTAAAGCAGATAGATGAAATAGCATAAACATGACAATATGTTTGGTAATTAATCTTTCGTGGAGCTTTAGTTTCAATTCAACTATTTTTTTAATTAAATTTATTACTATAAGTAGATATATAATACATACAACACTTCGCAGTAGTAGTGAAAGATCACGACACTCCGTTATTATACTCCTTTTTTTAGCGCCTATAACGCGCTCAGTAATCCCCCTATAACAAGGTGGGAAATATTCTCGCTAACTGATCCAAAAAGTCAATTTTTTGTTGTAGAGAAATAAATTTGCTTTTTAACTTGGGACTTGCATCCTTTTCACTTGTCATGGATGAGAAATAAATATTTTATTTAAAATAAATACAAAAATAATATTTCTTTACCCTTCAGTATATATATAATACTATGTACATATATATTATATGTATGCAAAATCGTCTATCGCAACTGGAGTCTTCTGTATGATTATAAATATAAGGGGTAAAGCCTTTACTTCAAGAGTAATGTTCAATGTCGTTGGCACATAATTTCTTAGTACAAAATTCAATATAGAGAAAATTAAAGAAGAGAGTTGAGTTTAAGCGAAAAAACGTATGGAAGGTTTAGAAAATACAGGCCGACATGAATTTTGAACCACTTCTTCAAAGGCTTTCGATTTGTTTAATCTGAATTTGAACTCAAAATAGCCCCAGCAGCTGAGTTTCAAGATAAATTTAGTAACTACGAAAAGTTTTTAACAAAGTTTTAGCTCAGTTAAACACCAACAAGCTATAGATAAATAAATTTTATTAAGGAAATCCATTTCCGCCTCCACGGCATGTAATTCAATCTCAAAGTTATTCGTTCTTGTTCTTGTTTTTCGCTTTTTATTGCTGTTGTTGCAGCCCTTGGTCGGATATAAATCCGGGTCGATTCGGTAACGTAGAACCGAGTGTGGCGAGAACGTCCGCATTTTATTATCATTTGCTGTGAATACCGCTGATGGAGAAATAAGTACGTTAAAACAAGGATTTTACTTGATTGTATAGTGAAGACTGCATCAATTTATTCCTTCCTTTTGCCAGCATTGCTCGTAGCCAGCAAATGGGAACAGGTCGCCGAAATATCTTTCATAGAGATATGGTCTGAGAAGATAAG
>JAYXIM010004402.1:0-22504 GCA_037575425.1 Anastrepha fraterculus | reverse complement strand
ACTTATTCAATTTAACCCTTCTACTATGTTTGGGTCAATTTGACCCAATTTTCAGTAAAACTCATCGAAATTCGCCTGTTAGTCTAGTCGTATTGTATTGATTCTTCTTCTATTTGTTAACTGCAGTAAAAGGAATAGATAAATATGGAAATTAATATAACATCTGTTTTTTATGTTGCTGGAGGATGCCAAATGTAATTTCATTACACCTATTACGTTGTTGGGTCAATTTGACCCACCTAGTATTTTGAAACAGTTTGCCGTTTATTATTACATCACTCAATCAAAAATGCAGACAAAGAAAGCTAGTTATCGGAGATCGAGTATATTTTGCACAGCTCTATGTTTATATGTATATTCTCGATAAATTTATAGCCTTTTCGAAAAAGGGAAACTCCCGTTTTATACACCTGTGCAAAGAGTAAGTGTCGATTGTTTGCTTAGTTAGTAATTTATTATCGCTCAGTAAGGAGCTTATCAAAGTTTTTATAAAGAAAGTGATTGCAAAATGTAAATTTCTACAATGTCCCAAAGGAAGAGAGTAAGTCAAGTTATTTAATTTACTATGTTTATGTTGCTGTTACACATTTTTATAATTTTATTTTTGAAAAGAAACTAAGTATTGAAGAAATACACCTAATTATTAATACCTATCGCAGAAAATGAAACGGACGATTCAAATACTTCATCTAGTGAAAGTGAAGTAGATGTCGTTTTTGAAGGTAGCAATGCGACAGAAGAAGTCAGTTTTCCAAATATTTTATCGAAAGATAAGAGCATAATATGGCATGATCAGCCACTTCCAATTTCAAGAGGCAAAATTCCTCGAAATCAAATTTTATGTCAAAGGCCTGGCCCATCAAAGCGTGCTATTTCTATGGTCACGGGTATAAAATCCTCTTTTGATTTTTTCATACCCTCAAGTATAAAAAACATAGTGGTAGAAATGAGCAGTTTTTTGGAGACAATTGGAAAATTAAAGGTCTTATAGAATTGGAAGCATATATAGGATTGCAAATCTTAGCAGGAGTATACAAATCGCACAATGAAAGTGTAATTCATTTGTGGGATGAAAATAATCAATGGAATCGGCAGCTCAGGTCATATTATCACTTACATGAAAATGTAACAATAGATGAGCAGTTAGTACCTTTTCGTGGTCGTTGCATCTTCAGGCAATACATTCCATCGAAGCCCGCAAAATACGCCTTAAAAATATGGGCTCTATGTGATGCAAAAAGCAAGTATGCCTGGAACATGGAAGTTTATTTAGGACGGGCAAGAAATACGCAACCGGAAAGGAACCAAGGTAATGCATTTATAAATTGGCTTTTTGTATGTCTCAAACCTATGTACAGTATAAATAAACCGTCTCTATACAAATATTTTTAGGTGAACGTGTTGTTCTATCCCTATCAGAACCCCTTCCCAGAGGTCACACTATTACTTGCGATAACTTTTTTACGACCTACAATCTCGCCGTTCAGCTACTTCGCAGGAACATTACTTTAGTCGGTACAGTGAGGAAAAATAAGCTTTTTTTGAAACGAGAAATCGTCGACATGAAGAAAAAGAACGTTTTAGATAGCCAATTTTTATTTTCGGATAATGTAACTATTGTATCGTATATCCCAAAAAAATATAAATTTGTTGTAGCATTGAGCTCCCTTCACCATTCTCCATTTGTTGATGAGGGTGACAGAAAAAACCTGAAATAATACTTCACTATAATGAAACAAAAGCTGGTGTGGATGCGCTTGATCAGCTGGTTGCTAGTAAACGTCAACGACATTTATAGTAAACGTCAAACCAAACGTTGGCCAGTTGCCCTCTTTTCGAATATGTTAGATATTTCGGCATATAACGCATACGTAATATGGACAGAGATAAATCCCTCATGGAACTCCAACAAGCTTTATAAGCGAAGACTTTTTCTTGAAGAGCTGGGAAAGCAAATGATCGAACCAAATATTGTCCGTAGAGAGAGACTGCCGCGAGGAATCGCTGCTAAGAATATAGTAAAAAATATTCAAGAAAACTCCAAATCTACAGAAGAAGCGTCTACTTCTAATATTTCTGCCAGAAATGAATCCACCAAAAAACGACAGCGATGTTTCTTTTGTCATCATACAAAAAATTCGAACAAATATTCAGCTGTTTGCAGTACGTGCCAAAAATTTGTTTGCAAGGAACATAGCAGCTTAGTTTGTGAAAATTGCCGTTAAAACATACATACATATCTCAACTATTTTCTACAATTAACATACACTTAACTTGATTCAAATAAAAAAAAATACGAATTCTATCAATAAAATAGTGTTATTAGTGGAGTTTTTATAACTGGGTCAAATTGACCCAAAACACTATATGTGTAATTTTTTCCTAACATGGTAGAAGGGTTAAATAATTTCAACACTAAAACTTATGGACAAGTTTGTCTAAGATTTATTGGCAGTTTATATATTTCTTAACTATTTTTAATGATTTTTGTACGCAAATGTCGTTCATTCTCCTCTAAAAAACGCATTCATAAATCCAAGTTTCAAAATGGGTGGAAATTAAAAAAAAAAAACCCTGAAAATTTCTAATCCAATCAAATTTCTAAATTTTTAATTTGAGTTTTCAAAACGAAAATCGGGTACGAAGTTTTATTGAATTTTATGGTATTAAAAAAAATATATCAAAGGACTCAAACTCATATCAATTATTGCGAACTTTTTTTTAAATGAAACTTCTTATGCGTTGATGGACGCGCGAGAATGGAGAGTAAAATTTCAAGGTCATGCAACGTTTTGGGCATTTTCGTTCCGCGAGAGAAAAAAAAGATATAAAGTAGAGGAAAAGGGGAGAGAGAGCTATACCTTATATATATCTAAGATACACTTTGGGCTATTTTTCCTGAGTTTTTGCTTGTGGTTGCTAATTTCTAGTGAGAAATAACACTGCCTACTTCTTGGCGCCAATTTATTGGTGCAAACTTGTAGGAAATATATTTTTGGTGCCTACTTTTTGGCGTTATATTTCCTTGCCGCCTACTGTTTGGGGCGTTTTTTGGCCCCAATTTTTTGGATTTTTTTTTGGTGCCTACTTTTTGGCGCTTATTTCCGTTTCCTGGCTAGTGCTTGTGCGTACCGCAAAGTGCTATTCATTCCGACGGTGGACTTATTGGTATTGCCTTGCGGTTATTTGTGCCGTTGCTGCGGTCCTGGAATTGCTGCGTTTGTGCGGGTGATAAACGCTCGGAGTAGTACGCGTTATTGCCACGGTTTGTGTCCGGCGTTTACCTACACCGGTCGACCCTTCTCCGTTTTTTGTAAATTTTGCCTATTTGTATTCTCTGCAAATGTTGTGAATTTATTTAGATATATATTCTTTTTCTCTCTCTCTCTCTCTCTCTCTTTCTCTCTCTCTATCTCTCTCTCTCTCATTCTCTCTAGGGTCATTCCCTCTACCTTTGCCTGCCTTGAAAATTTCACTTCTACACGCACTGTTTTTGTTAGAAATCTTTTCCATTTTGAATGGAATGGTTGACAATTTTGTATACAGAAGAAACAACTTTAAGTCGTTAGCAAAAAATTGTCAGAAATCGACGCGATTTTTGAGTCACTTGAAACTTTCACCCTATTTTACCTATATTCCATGAATTATTAAACAGCTTACTCAAAATTTTTTAAAAACTCTAATGAAAAAGTGTTAACTTTTAATGATTTGCGCAAAATCTGAAACTTGGTCTTTTATATATTTTTTGTAGGAGGATGAACTACATTTTCGTAAAAAAGTATTCAAATTAAATAATAATAAATTGTCAGGACTGCACCTATACGCCCATATCTATACATTGAGGCAGTCAAGTTGCATTAAAAGCACTAGCTTCACATATTGTGGAATAAAAAGTAATGAAATTGCTGATAAACTCACTAGGGCGGTGTCGACTGCAGATTTTTACAGTCCAGATATCACAGCTTGGTATCAATTGGGCAGAAACTAAATGCGGGGTAAATTTTAGGTAGAATACTCAAGGAGTATTTAACGAGTCATACAAGAACACCGTCAAGCCAAGAGGCTCATAAGACATTTTACTTCACACATGGACTGAAAATTTCCACGCCGAACAAGAACAACATGTTTGTTTTTTGTGTTCAAAATTATGTATATTAATCAACTTAATTTCGGTCAAGCACAATACAATCATTTAAGCGCCGCGCTAATATTTCAATACCACTTTTGTAGAACGATTTATATTTTGCCTCAAAATTGGACTCAGTTTTAGCGATAACCTCTTTCTAGCCCGCGAGCATTTTTTTGAGGTCTGCGAACAGCCAGTAATCGCTGGGGGTCAAATCTGGCGAACAGGATGGATGTGGTAGCAATTCGATGTTCAATTCATGTAGTTTTGTCATCATTAAGACTTATTCTTCTCGTTTTTGGTCAACAGTGAGCAAGCGCGGTACCCACATTGAACATAGTCAGAATGTCAAATTTCTCATAGTCAAATGCTTATGCTGTATAAAGTCAACAGGTTCTTTTGACATCAATCAAAACGATTTGCGGATTTTTTTGATGTTTTCTAGTGTTACCGCCTCATTTGGACGTTCACTGCGTTGTGCATCATTGGTGTCTCTACGACCTGCTTTGAAGTCAGCAAACCATTGACTTATGATTATTTCTGATGGAGCGGAGTCCCGATAACACTTTTCAAGCCATTGCTTCGCTTGATCGATATTTTTCTCCATCAAGAAGCTGTGTGAAATTAAAACTATTATAAAAAAATTATTTTTGTTCCATGGTTTTGAAAATAATAATAGTAGCGTCAGTTTTAGCACAATAACTCACTATCTGATAAATAGAATATTATGAAATTTTAGCAGCTAACTTTCTAAGGTTAGTGCTAACTGAAAAAGTGGTGAATGCAAACAAACCAGTGCTATCTATGTGTTAGTTACGGGACTTTTCAGCCCACGTCTTACAATAGAGAATTGCACAGTATGCGTGCAGTGGACATCAGAATAATAGTAGGATTTCTGTAAGGTCACTATTACTTAAGTTGCCATCTCTCAAAAATTCACATTTGGAACGAGATAGAGTGTAGATTCTGTCTGGAGGATGATGAAATTACTGAGCATGTCTTGCGGAACTGTATTGCCTTGGCAGAGACAAGACTGCGCATCTTGCATCCAGATTAAATGCAGTCGAATGGAACAAAAAATATTAATAATATGGCGACCTCAGAAAATATCTTTCAGATTTTTGAGAAAAAAATCGACAATAAATTTAAAAAAAAATTCGAAATTTTGTTTTATGTTTTCCAAAAGCAGTAAATATTTTAATGAAATCTACCAAGCGTTTTTAAAGTTACAGTGATCACGAGTTCAAAAAACATAGTTTTGAGAAAAACGACTTTACAGTTTTCCTATCGATTTATGTAGAGTTATATTTACGAATTATTTAATTACTTACTCTGTGTTATCTATTCCTGGGCCATTTAATAGATCTTCAGCCGCTATCTTCAGCAGCTACCTTCGCGAGTGTTATCGTTAGCGCGCTAATGTGCCACTCTTAAACGTGCATCATTCAGCTCCTTGCTCTCGAAAGCTCCGGAGCGCCTTTTGTTAAGTGTTGAATAACTCGAAAAGTATTTGTCGGATTTACTTCAAATTTTCGCACAATATTTTTAAGATTTTATGCTTTAAGAAAACGCAAAAATCAAAACCAATTTTTTGAAAATTCTGTCTACCCCTAACTCCTTAAAATTTGTCCGCAAGGCTGTAAATTTATTTAACTAGGTAATTAGGCTTTCAACCAATCGCCAGTCTGAAGGAGGGATCATACAAGCTAATTAGTTCAATAGGTCTAGTATTAACTACTTCAAAAGCAATTAGTAGGACACAAAAGGTCTTTTAAGTCAAAGTGCCGGCCATTGGGTACACCACAGATACTAAATTATTATTACTGCTCGTCTAACTACATTTTCATAAAACATATCTTGTCAATGAGTTCCTGTGAAACAGTTAAATAAAATGAAATGCATGCCTTCTGGTATGACAGAAAGCTAAAGTTAGAGCTAAAAGTTAAAGTTTCAATAAATAATGTCATGAAGCTAAACTAATCTGCATAACTTCTGCCAACTACAAAGTCATTTTGCAAATACATACCTACACTGTTGCATACATACATAACTAGATAAATAAAGCAATCATAATTTTAGTTGCAGTTATTTAACAAGAATTCTCCTCTTCAGCTTCAAAGGATTGGAGCAGAAATCCTTTGAATGACACAGCAGGATAATAGCAATAATTAATTGTATTCATCGGATAATCAAAGTAATTAATCAAATTTTAATTAATTACAGCTCAAAGTAAAGAGCAAAGATCAGCAAGCGAGTAAAGTAACTGTAAATTTTCAGCAAATTTTACGAAACAGTGGGAAATAGAGAAGGAAGAAGATGAGGAAGATGAGTAAATATTAAATGAGAAATTTATGCTTGAAGTAAAATTTTAAATTTTGTTCGACGAAGGATGCAATTACTTGAGTTGAGAAATTATATTAGTGATACACAAAACTAATTGCAATTTTCATAGATTTCATGGAGTGTTGGCTATAATTTAGTAATTTTGCGCATGTGTATGCGTGCATGTATGTGTGTGTGCGTGTGTGTGTGCAAATGTATTTATATTCATCAGACAAACTATATTGTCAATAAGTTGCAAATAAACAAGGTAAACAAATTGACACAGCTGCTATGTGTTGGGCGAAAAGCCTTGAAGTGGCTTAGTATTAGTGAAATCTGCAAAATCCAGGAATTTCCGACATTAGCTGAAGGTGAGTGAGCTGGAGTGCAATGAAAATGCGTTGAAATTTCGTGCTGTACTTGTGAATAAAATTGCTAAGGCAATAAGAAAGCCAACAACAAAAGCAATTACAGTAACAGCAGCAACAACAGGAACGTTTACATGCGCACCAATAGCAAATTCATGAAGTATCACAATTTATTTACATTCTAATTTACATATTTATCGCATTATACATTCATAAATAAGTAATTGTGAACTCTGCCTAGCCGCATGCACAGCTAGTGTCGCCAAAACTGGAGATGACTGCCGCACTGGACTTGACACTTGTCGCCCAGCTTCGAGCAGCAGCAGCTGTTGGTCCAACAAATGTGTTTCATGCGCTCCTCAGCCTGGCTATTTGCCAGATAATAAACTTGTAAATAAACTAGGTTATGCTGTCTTATGTGTGTGCGCGCACACACACACACACACACACACATCCAGCATGGCAGACAGCAAGCGTTCATATTTCCTTGTTGTTGTTTTTCTGGCTGTCATCAAGCTCGTTTCCAAATTATTATTTGAGCTCATTTGATCCTTGACTCCTGCTCAACACTTCAAAGCACTGACACGCACACACACACACACACACACACACACGCATACCCATACATAGGCGCACTTGCCCAAAACTTTACTGGTTGGCGATTATTTGACAGCCTATTTACATCTCCTGGTCCTGATGGGATATTCCCCTGTATTTTACAGCAGGGTGCACACCATATTATCCCTAATTTGACCAGACTATACAAAGCAAGCTTACTGCTAGGATATTTGCCTACAAAATGGGCTGAGGTTAAGGCCGTATTTATTCCAAAGGTAGGGGAAAAACCCGAACAATTGCCTAAATCATACAGACCAATTAGTCTCAGCTCATTTTTCCTCAAAAGAATGTAAAAGATAGTTGATCAGTATATTAGGGAATACAATCTGGCTAAATTCCCACTGCATCGACTTCAATTTGCCTATCAACAGGGAAAATCCACTGAGACTGCAATACACAGCCTGGTAACAGTTATTGAAAAGGCTATTGAGTCCAAACAGATAGCTCTATGTGCATTTATTGACATATCAGGAGCTTTTGATAACACCTCCTATGAGGCAATCTATAATGCCCTATATCTAAAGGAGGTACCTGAACCCATCACTAGATGGATAATATTCATGCTGAAATCTAGGACGATCAGCACCGAACTAGGAGGAACAATCAAATCTATCAAAGCCACAAGAGCTTGCCCCCAAGGTGGCGTACTCTCTCCTCTTCTGTGGACTCTAGTCATAGATGAACTTCTCCACAAACTGAATAACCTAGGATTTCGCACTCAGGGTTACGCTGATGACCTAGTAGTTTATGTATTAGGCTGGCATGAGGAAACCATTTCGGATCGCATGCAGCAAGCCCTTACAATAATTAACAAATGGTGCACGGAAAAAGGGCTCTCCATCAACCCATCCAAAACAACACTTGTACCGTTTACTAGGAGAAGGAACATAAATCTCAAATATCTGACCCTTAATGGAACAACACTTGAACTCTCGACAGAAGCGAACTATCTTGGCGTTAGTCTTGACAAAACGCTTACGTGGAACTCCCATATTGAGAGAGTTACTTCAAAAGCCACAAGGGCATTCTTTGCCTGTACAAGGCTTTTAGGTAAGACATGGGGACTAAACCCTAGAATGACCTTCTGGACATTCACCACAGTTGTAAAATCCATAGTCACTTATGCATCCTTAGCATGGTGGCCCAAGGTCAAGCAAAGAAAGGCGGCAAACGAATTAAGCAAACTGCATCGCCTGGTATGTGTTGGCATTACAGGGGCTACGAAAACATGTCCCACGGATGCATTGGGTGTGCTCCTGAACATACCACCGCTTCCAATTCTAATTGAAAGGAAGCTCCCTCGAGTGCCTTAAGACTAAAAGGTATATGTGAACTTAAAAGTGGGGATATGAAAGGACATTTAAAGATCTTAGAAGACTTCCTACAATTCAAGAGCTAAAGAATGAGACAATTCGGCACATTAACGGCATAGAACCTCAATTATGCCTCAGCGTCATCGAAAATTTGGACCATCGGAAGAAGGTGTGCCGCTGAGGCCGCGGTGGCCATTTGGCTGATATTTTGTTTCATGCTTAATTGAGCCATACCAATATTGTCATAATAAAGAGAAATTACCATAATTTGGAAAAAAAAAATTGTATTTTATTCAAAATTAATACCGGCCCTTGAAACTTAACCGCCCTTTATATGCCTGGAAATATATCGCCGATTAATCCAGAGTGAGTAGTAAATATTATGATCTAAGTCATTCTATTGGATTTGTTGCTCAAACTTCAAACGCGATTTTTTCTAAACTCCTTTTTTTGAGATGGTCGTCATGATGTCTTAAGTTCTACTTGACCGATCGCTTTGAAGTTTGATAAGAATTTTTTATTATACATCTGTCTATCGCGCCTGCCTCGGATTTTGAAAAATTTAAGTTTGAAGTATTTTTAAAAAATTTGAAAAGGTAAAAAAAGAGGGTAACATTTTTTTTTTGTTTTCAAGTGAATTTGTGAATTTTTTGTTTTTCTTTGACTTGGCGTAATCCGATAGCGACAACCTAACTAATGACGAATTTTTTAACTTGTTTGTTTTAGATCACGACAAGGGTAGGAATCATGTCAACCGTGTAGTACCGTGTAGTACGTGTAGTACCCCCACTCCGCCGGCCACGATTTTTTTATTTTTTTGTTTTTTTTATACTTTTCCAATATTAATAAAACCATAAACAAATGGATACTAAAAATCTTTCTAATTTTTTTACCTTAGTTTTAAAAATACCTACAATTAAGGCGCCTAGACCAGAATACCCCTTAATTATTAAGTAAGCTATGCTTAACTCTAATTAAAACAAATCAGAAAGTATTCTGGCATAATGTAAAATACATAAAATCCTATTCGAGCATTCCCTGGGATGTGTTCTTCAGTAGAAACTACGCATCCTCTACAATGGAGGCCGTTGACTTTTTTGCGGACTTTTCTTAGATCCAATTTTGAGACAGCGTCAGAACAATTCAGATATGTTAGAGGGAATACTGCTTGCTGCGTTAGTTGTCCTTCTCTCCTGCCAGCTGCTGATGAGTTTGAAATAGTATGCAGTACATCAAAACTCCATGGCAAACGGATGTTGATGGATTCTCATCTTATTTTGTCAAAATATTTCTGTTCTTCCCCTTCTGCTAATTTTTAATAAATCATTAGCTTATCGGCAACTCATAGAGCTGGGTAAGAAACTTCCATCGCACCCATATTCAAAGTTGGGGAATAAACATAACATCGTGAACTACACACCTCCCTTTAAACTTTCTATGGGTTCGAAGGTTTTTGAGTCTATTAAAACACAAAAATTGTACTTCGCTGCAAAACGTAATACTTCTTTTAATCAGCATGGTTTTATGGCCGGTAGGCCAACTGTTACTAATCTTGCTATTTTCTAAATTTTTGTGCGTAAGCTTTCAACTCTTGTGTTCAAGTCAATGCGGTTTATATGGCTTTCTCGAAGGCTCTTAATAAAGTCTAGCACTTAAGCTAAATTTTCAAACTAATAAGTTTTGGGTTTCACTCAACTTTCCTTAAATGAATAAAGTCGTGCCTTTGCAATTGCGAATCTTTAACGTATCTTCTCATTATTTTATTGCCTCTTTCGGTGTTCCTAAAATGAAAAAAACTTATGGTCAAATTTAATTATAGGTATATTACTAAGCGATCTCGGTAGTCTAGTCATCCCTGAGGTTATGGCTTCGAATCCCACGTCAAACACGGTCCTCAGACTTTTTCAAATTTACCTAGTTTCCCAGTTTGTAAGAAAACAAAAAAACAAACAAGAAAATAACCAAACCAACTCCAACTCCGAAACTGATCCTTTCCATCCTTACGCCCGTTTGCATTGTGATTACTACTAAAAACAAACACAATCAGCGGCATTGCATCAGTGGTGGTAGCAAGAGGAAGCGGGCGATTGCAGTAATAGCGCAGACACACGAAATTTAGCGAAGTGCTGAACCATCTGTAAGATCCTTTGCCAGAAAAATGTGAAGTACAGATGGCGCTCCAAGCAGTAAGAAGACGTTGTTCATAAGCAATGACAGGCGGGCATTCACACTACTTAGGACTGGTAGCGGGATGCTAATCACCCACCTTGTCAGAAATCAAAATAGATTAACGAAACCAACGCAACACTCAGTCTTGTTGAGGCCCTATGCTCCTGAGAGGGGTGAACAAGGAAAACAACAAAAAAAAAAAAAAAAAAAAGAAATGAGCCTTAAAACGCGACAACAGTCGGTAAAATCAACCCACCTTTTCAATGAATTACTCGCAGAACTATTTAAGCATATGAAAAGTATATTTTCAGAGAGGAATACAAAATCCCTGTCCTCAATTAGCATTTTTTTTTTAAACCATCAGCTTGTAAGTTCAACTTCTAGGCAGACATACACAATTGAAATTCATAGCACAAACCCTCACAAGGGGGGTTAATTGAGATAAAAATGTTTTTTTCATATGCATCATTTGTCTGCCGTAGCCGAAAGTGTTGGCGGGACTATCATTCAGAGGTGGGTAGGTTCGAATCTCCGTGCATGAAATACCAAATTATAGAAAAAGTTCTTTCTAATACCGGTCGCCCCTAGGCAGTCAATGGCAAACTTCCGAGTGTGTTTCTGGCATGAAAAAGGACCTCATAAAAATATCTGCCGTTCGGAATAGGCTTAGAACTGTAGGTCGCTGCATTTGTTGAACAACATTAAGACACATGTCACAAATAGGGGGAAGATCGGCTTGCTTCCAAATCCACAAAATATTTTTCAACTGAAGGTCCAACCCCTTACCATGAAGCGCTTTGCCTTGGTTTCATGTTCGTGGAGGTCAACAAGCTTCGGAATAATAACTGATATGTTGTTCAAATATCTCACCCTTGTTTTTCCGCCTTCCTTATAAATTATTCATTAGCATAGAAACAACTGCAGGATATGCTCTAAAATACTACTCAAATGATATACTTGGGCATTCATATTTAATAAATCTAAGCTCATAAAGCTGCTTTCCTAACAGTTAATTTGCACTGTAATTATACAGATTGGATAGTAGATTTGCAAGACATAATATTTGCACATATATTATGGCAAATTATTACAAATATTCAGCACCATGCAAACATATGCATATATATGTAGACATCTATGCGTACACACCTCTAAAATTGCGAAATTTAGCTTGGAACGCCTAGAACATTGACCGTGCCAACGCCAGAATAAATGAGTTAGGTCACCTTGTAAGTTTAGTTAAAAAAGAGCGTAGTTGGTGGAAGTAAGCAGAAGTAAATGAGCAAAATGTGGCGGTCAGTATCCGTGACTCTGTAGAAAATATGACCAATATGTTGTCATATTACTCATACGCTGTGGAGCTCCAAATGCTGATCTGTATAATGAATTTTAATTAACGCAGCACCGAATGCTCTTATACACAATAACAAATACGGAATAGTGCTAACTTACACATTCTTACTGACACATAATTACATACATACCATTGCATATATCTCTGAATGTACTGTTAAACATTTATTTGTTCTTCAAATGGCTTCGTACTTGTATATTTTGTTACCAATTAGAATGCGAAGCAACGCTTGTTCACAAGATTATATGCTAGCTACCTTACAAGCGCACTTTCACACATGCACAAGTACATACTCATAAATATAATGTCTAAAGCCAAATAGTTACATATATAGAAATGTGTTGATTCGACATGGCGTATACGTGCTATTAATTAAAATGTTAATTGCTTATACTACGCCATTAAAGGTAACGACGCATAATTTCTATGACTGCATATGTGTTGGAATACATACATATGTTATTATGTTGGTATAGTGATTGTGTGGTGAGCAACGCCCATGTGTGCTTAGACGCATATGTACAGTCAAGCCACCGTAACTAGATCCACAATTCAAAAACGAAAATATTTGATATACGAAGAATTCACTCATCACATTTGGTTTTTGAATAACTTTTTTACTGTATGAAAAAAACTATCTTGGGTGAAAGGATACTTCGTTTTGACATTTACTTGCTCCATGGCTTGTCTGTTTTTATACTGCAGCTGTCTAGTTCCCAAGTGTCAAATGTGATTGACGTACAACACCATTTGCAAAAATTATAATTCTTCCAATAAAGTGATTCATTTTGCGCCACCTTGAATTTAAATATGCTTCAGGTATGTTCTTGACGAACTAAAGAAAGAAAAAGAAAAGAAAATACATTTCCAGATGTACCCGATGATCAGAAAGTACCGGGAATATTTAAATAAAACAAAACAGTGTTAAATTTCACGCATATTTATTTTATCTCCTTCAAAATATGACCCGTCTGAGGCAACACACATGTGTTTACGCTTAACTTAGTCTTCCATGTACCCCTGGTAGGCCAACGAAGGGAAGGCCTTCAGCTCCTTCATCACATTCTCTTTGACCTCCTTTATCGACTGAAATCTGCTTCCACGAAGTGCGAACTTCAACTTGGGAAACAAGAAAAAGTCGCACCGGGCCATATCAGGTAAATACGGGCCTTGCACGATGGTATTTACTTGGTGTTTGGTCAAATAATCTAGCACAATTTGGGCTCGGTGCGATGACGCGTTATCATCATGCAAAATTCAGGAATTGTTTGCCCACATTTTCACTCGTTTGCGACGTACAGCATCTCTCAAACGATCCGATGGCGCTAAAAAGTGACAGATGTGTGTCTTACAGTCCTACCAGCATAGGAAAAAAATATAGATCGGTTCTCACGTGCCCGGTTCGTTTAAATTAAACATTCCCGGTACACGTTGATCATGGGTACTAAAATATAACTGAGGATAAAATTTAAATGTCAATTAATTTAACTACAAGAAAAATAAAAAAAGTAAGAAAAAAAGAAAAGAGCTCTAGAGAAATCTGAGTGAAGTAAAATATTTCGAAACTAATGGAAGCAATTTGAAAACTTCCATGGACGTTGTCGAAAAAAGTGTACCTCTCCAAGGCAAGATCAGAAGGTCCTTGATTTGTTTGTGACAAAGCTGAACTTATCGTTATATGAAGCTAAAGAAATGTTAAGGAAAAGTGGTATTAATGCAACGAAAGATACAATTTGAGGACGTTTATAGGCAGAAAATCTCAAACTCCATTCACATTGAGAAAACTGTACAAAGTACATTGAAAAAAACGCTGCTCCCATTATCACACATTGAAAAAAGACATGTATGGGCTAAGGCGAATTCAGATGGGAATTAGCAAAATATAATATTCAGGGATGAATCTACCTTGTTAGCGTAAAGTTACCTAGGTCGCTCCGGGGGTACTGCTCATAATCGATAACTTTAACGAACTTTCAGCATCCAGTTAAGGTGCACTGTTGGGCTGCTTTTCCGTCGTTTATTTGTGGTTACCGCCAAAATTTTAATGCAGTTTTGTTGAATAAAATTCACCCAAAAGCAACACTGCCATCAGTAGCCATAGTCAGGCTGCACAAAAGGCTCTGAAAAACGCAAAGCAAACCTCAAAGCTGGCTCAAAAATGTAAAAAGAAGCTTAACCCTTTAGGAGGGAGCCGCTGAACTGGCCAGCGTCGCTGAGGATGAGAGGTATTGGAGTGCCCAGTAACGAAAATAAATACATCGAATGTTATAAAAACCAAGGCTTTATAATTTTTCATAATTATAAACAAACTATCACCGCCAATATTGAAAGACCTGAGTGGATCTTTATTGCACCGATTTCATTTTCACTTGACGAACTAATGCCGTCGTCTTCCGTCTTACCAGATTCAAAGTAATATTCGTCAGAACTGTCACTAGCTAACATATCAATTCTAGATCGCTGAAAGATTGTGAGCAG
Organism: Anastrepha fraterculus; assembly: GCA_037575425.1. Lineage (NCBI taxonomy): Eukaryota > Metazoa > Arthropoda > Insecta > Diptera > Tephritidae > Anastrepha > Anastrepha fraterculus. The sequence continues at coordinate 7,756 of JAYXIM010004402.1, read as the reverse complement.
GATAAGATATAAAATATACAAATAGCCTGGTGATTCCTCTGGCAGTGGCACTGAGAGACTGAATCGAAGAACTGAAATTCATTCTGACTCTACCGTCATCTCACATCATAACTTTGCATTATAAGGAAGATAAGACTGCATTGCTAATGGTTCCTAATGTCTTTGAATGAAAACGTGACTCTTTAACTATACCTATGCGTATCTTATAACTCAGAAACCACAGACGTCGCGAACCTCGCAGCTATCAACTAATGTGGGCGGCTATATGACGACACGCATCCGGGACGATAAAACGGCTTGTCAACACTTGTCTCCAAAGGTTTAATTTTATTGCAAGACAGAATGATCTAATACTTATGTAGGTTCCAGGACACTGCGGTGTTCAAGGGAATGAAATTGCCGATGAATTGGGCAAATGTAGATCAGCGATTCCCCCACAGGGCTTAGAGCAAATAATCGCAATCAGTTTTGCACGAATCATCAAGTGGATCAGCAATTATGTATGCGATTTACATAAAGAGCGATAAAACAATGTAGAACTGCAAAGTATTTTGTACCAAGTCCGAACAGTAAACTGTCGTTTTTTTTCTAAAACTTGGAAAAAGAGATGCTCGGTTGAAGGTCGGTATTATTATAGAATACAATCCATGGGGTCAAGATATATATTGTACATACTATTGAATTCATTGAGAATCCTGTCTTGCTTAGAAGTGGCGGTTAGCACTGAGCATTTTCCGATGCGTTCCGATGTGATGAGAATGAGTAAAATTCGTTTTCTCAAACTGGAGGATATTTTCAGATTTACTAAAGAATCTGGAAAATTCTCAAAGTTTAACTACCTCTGTTTCTCTATTCTGTCCTTTCTTTTTCCTTGCGTTACTTCTCTCTTTTCCTCCTTTACTAACTACTCTTTCACTTTCCAAAACTTTAAATACCATGGGCTTTTTAGCATGAGTGTTTTAGGAGTTGCCATATCTCTCGGCACTTCTTGGTTCGACTTTCCAAATTTTAAATTCAATTTCATCACCAGGCAAGATATTTATGAGAAATGGCCAACCTTAGATGAGACAAGAAGACAACTATCCCAAGCATCGAAGCCAAAGGTGTGCAGAATGGAATCAGCAAAATGGGATTGAAATGTGAGATTGGCCTTCACAATCGCCCAATGCCGACTTCATTGAAAACATTGAAGCAATAGTTAAGCCGAAACTCAAAGGAACAGGAAAAGGGAAAAGAACAGTCAAATAGTCACCAGGGCCAATTCGTCTAATTTGGAGCCGATTACCTCTACAACTTGCACATAAATTAACCCAAATATGTAAAGCCTTTATTGCTAATGGTGGTGGCTTCAATCATAAAATCAATAAAAAATTCTAAAATCAAAGCGATTTTTGAACCACTCAAAACTTACACTTCATTATTCCAAAATTCAATGATCAATAAAACTGCATACTCGAAATTTATCTAAAATTGGGTTACAAATTTGGTTAGAATTTGAGAACAAAAATAGTTTAAAACTTTCCAGCCACTGAACTACGCAAACTGCAATTTAAGCTCTCAGAAAATTCTCCCATCCACACCAAAGGACACTTTAAAAGTTTCACCTTAAATATTCTTCGTTAGAATCTCCACTTCAATCGTATAACACATTTATCATCATTTTCAAAACTTCACATCACCATTATTAACTTAAATGAAAGAGGATGCCCACAAAAATAAAATAAAAAAGCAAAAAACTATATATATTAAAATAATTATGTATAAGAACAGAGAAAACAAAAGTTGACTGCTCTACACTGCAATTTTAACATAGCAAAGCAATGAAAGTGGCTGAAACTAAAAGCGTAGGGACAAACATGTGTAAAAGGGCCAAAGGCGTACGATATAAATTCAGCAAAAATGTACCAACATGCTCCCATACACTTTCAGATATTTTGTTGTTTAGTAGGAGGAATGCAATTTAAAAGCAGCTAGCGGCTAGTTTTTAGGTGTTTAAATTTTTCGACTGAGCTTCACCGCATGCCAACATGACCGCAACTACATGACTTTTATGCATTGTTTGGCATACACAGGCGTACACACATTTATTCGCATAAGTATGTATATGTGTGTAAGGACGTTTTTCACACACGGACATGTACAAAAATATACATACCTACGAGCGTCTGTGTTGTGCTAAGTGGAGGCACATGTGCACTTTTATTAACCCAGTGGAAACGTGGTAAGTGATTTCCGCTTGATTTCTGAATTCATATTTCGGATGTTCAGTGGAAGCTTTTAGCACAAAAAAAAGGATGTATAATCCAGCATCAATGCTCTGCTTTGGACTGAAAGCCAGCAAGGTAAAAAGTAAGCTTTCCAAAAGTGATATTTTTTCTAATGGATTTGTCCAAAAAATATTTGTGTTACAAATACTCACTGGCGTGAAAGCTTTGTGGCAAGTTAAGTAAGAAAGCTTTCACTAAGTTGTGATTAAAATATTTTGGGTGACTTGTATGAAAGCGGTATTATTAATTGAGAGAAAGCTTAAATAAAAATCTTTTTATGCAGATTTGAAGAAAAGCTTTATTAGGAAATTTTAATTGCAAAGCTTTCATAAAAGCTTGTTAATTAAGTTTTCGCAGAAGCAATAGTTTCAGTAGAGTGAAATTTTTGTGGGAAGCTTTCACCAAGCTGTAACTAGCAAATTAGGTCACATCACGAAAAAGCTATGACTAAGCTATTCGTTGAGAGAAAGCTTAATTTGAAAGCTGAAATAAAATTTCCATACTCGGTTTTCAAAAAAATCTTCTTTTCCTGGCTCAAGTAAAGCCTCAGTATTAAGTTTTCAAGAAAGGTTCAGTTTCAAAGCTTAGATAAAGTTTCTTTAATTAGTTAAACAAAATTATTACAAAGCATAAATAAAAAATTCTTAATTTAGTTTTTCTTTAATTATAAAATCAAACTTGCAAAATATTAAAGCTTCGATATTAAGCTCTCAAAAAAGGTCAACTTGAAATCTTGTTGTATTCGTGTATTCGTTTTCATTATACTTTTGAGGTAAACTCTTTAAAAATCTCTCGGTTGTTATAAAATTTCGAATGCTTTTTCACAGTAAATATTAAAGTTTTAAGCTCATTTCAAAGAGGTCCTTACTTTCCATGATTTCATCTGTTGTTAGATCTTAAAAAGTTTTGCCTTGTATAAAGTTTAGTAAATTTTTGGGATTTAGTAAATCTTTGAGCTTTTTACATAAAAACAGTGCGTGTAGCGTCGTACACATAACAGAAGTGAAACTTTCAAGGCAGACAAAGAAAGATGGAGAGACCCGAGCGAAAATGAGAGAGAGCGAGAGAGAGAAAGAATATATATCTAAATAAATTCAGAACATTGCAGAGAATACAAATAGACAAAATTAACAAAAAACGGAGAAGGGTCGACCAATGTAGGTAAACGCCGGACACAAACCGTGGCAACAATGCGCACTACTCCGAGCGTTTACCACCCGCACAAACGCAGCGATTCCAGGATCGCAGCAATGCCACAAATTACCGCAAAGCAATACAAATAAATCCGACGCCGGAATGGATAGCACTTTATAGTACGCACAAGCACTAGCAAGGAAACGGAAATAGGCGCCAAAAAAAACGCCACAAAATTGGGGTCGAAAAACACCCCAAACAGTAGGCACGAAGAAAATATAATGCCAAAAAGTAGCCACCAAAAATATATTTCCTATAAGTTTGCACCAACAAACAAGCGCCAAAAAGTAGGCAGTGTTATTTCTCACTAGAAATTAGCAAAAACTCAGGAAAAGTAGCCCAAAGTGTATCTAAGATATATATAAGGTATAGCTCTCTCTCTTCCTTTCCTCTACTTTGTATCTTTTTTCTCTATCGCGGAACGAAAATTCCCAAAGCGTTGCATGCGCTTGAAATTTTACTGTGAAATCTCGCTCGTCCGTGGACGCCTAAGAAGTTTCACTTCAAAGAATTTTAGCAGCTAAAACTTTTGTCGTGTTTTCACACATTTTAACCCTCCGTTGGACAATTTTTTTAAATTCCTTCGGTTGGGCACTCGATCCTATTCGAGGATCCTTCATAAAAGCTTATATTAATAAATCGGTAGAAAATTAAATTTTTAGTAGTTACCTGGAAGTTAAATTCGTCAACTAGTTATACTAGAAATAAGTTAAATGCAAGTCGCCAGTCTGGCTAGACCCGGGTACTAAACGTAAGGTTAAAAATTGTCGTTTCTTACAAAGTTTGTTCAAGCTTTAAGCTTTCGCCTAAGAAAGCATTTAAATAAAGGAAGCCCAAATGTATCATTTTACATTTTCACAGATTCTAATATTTTTCTTTTTCATATAGGCTTAGTAAACTTTGGTTGAGTTAAGTTTTGAATTTTGATCTGTCATAACATTTTTATATTAAGAAAATTTAATCAGTCAAAAACTACAATTCCGTTTCACGCTCTAATCAAGAAATTTAACATTTTTTAATGCACAGAAAATTTTTTACTAAAGAAGATTTGAGCTTTCGTCTAGAAAAATTTTTGAAATTTTTTATTTCATAGAAAATTTACTAAAGGTTTTGCATTAGTAAAGCTCTGAGCATCGATCTAAATGCATTCCTGAAATTTTTCATTTTATAGAAAATTTACAAAAATGTTTGTATTAATAAAGCTTTGAGCTTTCGTCTAAATAAATTTCAGATATCGCAAAAGCTTAGCTTGGCAAAGCTTAAGTTATATTTTTCACCCATCGCGTATCCGAAGGATTTTCATCTATAGCATAGGCTATTACGCCATAAGTGTGCTTTGAGCTTTAGCTTAGAAAAAAAAAAGTTTGACATATGAAGTTTTAATTATTTCCCTTTCCAAGGGTTCTATTATCCTAAACTTGGTTTTTCATAGAATAGTGGCTGTAGAGTTTCTCAAGTTCTATGGTGCTAATAAAAAACTGAAAGCTTTTCAAGCGTGGCATTTATTTTTTTTAACTTCAACTACTTTTAAACTAAGCTTTCTTCTTGCCTGTAGCCTCTAAGGCCAATTTCAAGGTAATAAATAAATTTCATAAAAATAAATAGTAATACCATAAATGATAATATATAGTAATAAATAAATTTCACGCTTTCTTCCAAGCCTTTCGAAACTAAATTTTGCGTTACTGGGCTTTGCAAAAATTTCAAGCTGTAGCCACATTTGATACACAAATGTACAGCAGTGATTTCAGTGCTTGCGACATATATATATTATATATCTATTTATATACATATTTATTTAGTTATTTTCGCCAAAAATACGAGCAACAACAAAATGAAAATCGGTAACAACAGAATTGCGGAAACTTGCAAAAGATAAATTGCCCGCACTCAAGCCTTTTGACCCCAGCGCAACTAAAGTGAGGAAGATTAATGACGACGGCCGAAGGAAAGGTTCCACAGGACAGCGGGTGAAAGGAGTGAACAAATAGCAGAGGTGAGAGAATGAGGTACGGCGTACTCGTAAATAGCTGAAAATACAACACAGGTTTTCGATATTTAGTTGTAAAAAGTTGAAATAGAGTAGATAGTGAACAGGGAGTACTTTAATACATACACACACACATATGTATATGTGTGTATGTATATATGGAATGTAGCATAAGTAGCTGTGGCTGAAGCATCTGGAGGTGCTAAGTGATGAAGCAGTTGAAGCCAAGTAATGGCTTGAAAGTCGAGCAGCTGCCGTTGTGGCGTTGAACGCTCGGTTGAATGCTTGTCTGGCTAACTGACGAACTGGCTTGATCGTTTTCAGTAGGGAATAGAGCATTTAAGTGCTAGACAAAAGAGAAAAACATAGCAGCATAATAAAATTTTAAAAGCAAAAAAGAAATATAATCATATATGGCACACACTAATGGTAACAACAACAACAACGGCCAAGCGTCTGCATGGCATACTGCCTGAGGCGGTCAACTATGCCACAAATGCCGGATATGACCGAAAATACTTTGCCGCAACAACAAAGCAATAATATAATCATTTTAGCATTACTACAATGTATATTGAGCGGTGTATGTAGTTGAAACACACACACACATATACATGTACCTATAGTGTGTGTAAAGTTCCAACTTAAATTTTCTCCTCCCTTACTTAATTCAGTAATTCAGCACGGAGTGGTCGGCAGCTAAGTGAAAATTTCTACAGACTTACGGGCATGAATTTGTACTAATTGTGGTTACCTATTCACACGTGCATTCTCCCACACACAGCCACACATTCTTGTAAGTAAATTAGTATTAGCTAGACGGGCATAACGCCTTAAGTTATACTTTTGCACAACCAGTTTTATTTATATGGTTTTGCAATTTTCTATGCAAGCACACCTTCTGCTATCCTTCGTTCTGATAGAGGCTGCAAGTATACAAAGGCAATAATGCATAATAGTTTTCGTATTTCCTATATTTTTAGGTTTGTTCATAAAAGGTGATAATAATAATTTATTTACGTGTAGCTTCCTAGGAAGATCCTAGGGTTCTATGCATTGGAGTTGTTTGAATAATTTCGAATAGTGCAAGGGGTTAACGAGAGTAAGTATATATAAAGATATGCTGTTGTTTTTGCTGTTGAAGGGATTGAGTATTTTCATTGAAATTGTCCTAATCGCTAATTAGCCCCGTTTTCTACCACTGTTCCTGTATGATGTTTTGTTCTTTTTTTACATGATGGTGCTAAGGCTGATTTTGATGCCTAAAGATAATTCCAATAACTTAACTAAGTTGCTAAAACCACTTATGTAAATCTGTTGAAGAAGGTAACCAGTCCCTCCAGCGAGACATTTTGTAAATTTTTAAGGCCTTCAAAGAAATAATCAGCAAGGTATTTAGCATGGCTGCCTTGAAGTGCAGGATAATCACAGAGGAGGTGTTGTATCGACTCAAATTCTTCTTCACAACTCCTGCAGAAGTTAGGGCGAAGGGCATCTATTCTACATGGTAGGATGTCAATAGGGCAGTAATCCGTTTTAATACCTGGGAGGACGCTGGTATTTGATCTATTGAATCCAAGCATTGTTTTTTGTTTTTGCAAGTACAGCACTCATACACAATTAAGTACATTGTAATGCACTCGGATTCTCTTTTCAATTTGCTTAAAGTCTACTTGATCTCCCAAGAAATCTTGTAGTGCCAAGGGGCCTAGATGGTTGCTTCTTAACACATCAGTTCCAAAGACCTCAAGCTGATTCGAGCGAAGGCGGGCAGACGCACAGAGAGTGGTCCGCCGTCTCGTCCTAGTCTCCACATGCTGGGTAAAGTACACTGTCTGAGATGACCACCTTTTCCATGTGCATTGCCCATAGAAAGTAGCACGTTATAAGTCCAACCAACCTCCTACAGGCCCCTCTGCTTAGTGACAGGAGCAACTGTGACAGTCGGTCGGACATGATCGGTAATATCAGTTTTGTCCCTCTGCAGCTTTTCTCAGCCTGCCAAGCTCGCTTGTGGATTAGAATCCAAGAATACATTTTGTCCTTTTAAGTTTCAGTTTTGGCCAAAGCGCTTTGGAAACCCTACAGTTAGTAGTCAGAGACCGCGATTACACTCAAGTCAATTGCAGTATACAGTTTGCTTAGAAGAATGCAAATGTCCTTTACTACCTCTAGTTTAGAGCATATCCTTGCGCACACCTTGGATATGCTCGGGCGAAGATCCAGCTAGCCATCCTCCACTGATGAAATTTTCGCCTAGCGGACAGCAGGGTTGGAGTTGCTGTCGGGGCGGCGGTTAGACTGG
>JAYXIM010004401.1:0-22750 GCA_037575425.1 Anastrepha fraterculus | reverse complement strand
AGTGTAAAGCCAAGTCTGGAGAATAGGGGGGATATGGAACGAGTTGGAATCCTATTTCCACAATTGCTGAGGCGTGAACTGGTGCTTTGTCGTGATGACAAAGGAAAGTCGCTCGACTTTATCGATTTTAACGAATGCCAAACGCAAAGAAATAGACCGATAGCCTGAAACTTGGTGTGCGTTCTACTAACTAAATATAACCTCGATTTGCGCCATTGATGCTAATTCTCTGACTTTACAAATCCTCAATCCGCATTACACCTGAACTTCCTGCAGCTTTTTTCTTTAGAGACGCGTGCTGCAGAGTTGCGCTTCTTTTAGTAGACGTATTTACGGTAAATGTTCAAGCTGTCGTATTTTTTTCACAGTTCACCTCATCACCTGAAAATGTGGAAATAACTTTGCGACTTTTGTTGATTTTTTTGTTTTTAGCTATTCGGTGCATGGACAGACCACAGATTTTGATTATCCCTGTCTCGTTAAAATTTAATGTTTTCGCAAAGTTCATTATGATTTTAATTAATAAAAAATCTATCACTAATTACCCATAAAAGTCTTGGCTTACCAATCACAATGAGTTATATACGAGAATTAATAGTCTGCATGAGAATTAATAGGCGTTAGGCATTATTTCTGCAATTAAAATTAAGTAGCTAACACCACATAACGGTACTTGATTATGAGGTACAAAACTTGAGATTATTTTTAGAGTGAGAAGAGGAAAACATATAAGAATTCTAGCCATCGTTTTAAATTATTTGATTTACGCGAAATTTGATCTGGGGCGATGTGCACTTTCTTGAAATTAGGGCTGCATTTGACCTTTGCATGTGACCCAAGTAGTGAACGTGCAAGCTCTTCAGTCTTTGGCAAGAAACATGCATCCATGCAGTTATACTTATAAATCTTGATTTGTGAACTTTTTCGCCTGGCCATGCTGAACCTTGTCTTCGGTGTTAGAATTAATACTTTCAAAGCATCAAAACCAGAACTCGCAACAAAATGAATGTGAGTAACGAATTCTGCTCATACCAAGCCCAACATTCCTAAGAGAGTACTAACAATATTATCACAAGTTATAAATAACACCATCTCTTGTCAATCCCTCATGTTCAAGTACTTCACCCCATGTTTGTTTTTAGCAAACGCATCCAAATAAAATATGTTGCTATCACCCCAAAACCGCCGAGGTAGGAACGCCACTTACCCGCTCACTATGCCTTAAATATGTTTTGTAAAAAAATCAGTTTTTCCAACTGCAGTATCCATATCTAAATTTGAATTGCAGTTGCTGAAATTGATGACGACACGTAAAGATAAATGACTGTATACGAACATGCATCATGTTGGTGTTGCCGCATACGTTTTGCGTGCGAACGCTCGTAAAATTGGTGCTATAGCAGCGTGCTAAATCCGCGTTTTCGGAAATGTGATTGACAAAACAAAAACGCAATTGTGAATAATAGTTGCAGTGGCGACAAACACATAAAATTGCATTGTCAGTTACATTGGCGTAAAATTGGCATATGAATTGCAGCAAAAGAAGGAAACTAAAAACATTGAGGGGCGGAAATAGAGTTTGCATACATTTTGGGCAAAGTGTGCATACTACAAGTACAAGTGAAGCAAATATTTTTTCAAAAATTAAACAGAATGTAAAAAGCGAAAAATGCTTGTTTTCGTTTGTTTTTCTTTTCTTTTTTTTATGATTTAGTTATTTATAGAATCTGCATTAAAGGCCTAACAAAAAGTTACAAAGTCTTACAATTAATTTAAGCCAAAATCGACGCAAACCCAATGATTAAGAACTACGTTTCCTACGTCGCTCTTCAGAAGACTTGTATGTCTCACTTTCGCATGCGGCTATTACATTTCTTCGAGATTTGCACTTCGACCTCATAGTCTTTGGTGAACAGACGGCTATTACTTGTTGTATTAAGCAAGGCGTTTGCCTTGGCTTGGCAGTTTTATGTGCTTTTCTCTACTATTTTCCACCTCGTTTTTAGCCATTAGCATTGCAAGATCTCTGCGAATATTTTCGTTTTTGTTTTGCTCGTTTTTCCATCACTGAATCGTGCAGAACATCGTTCGAGAGTAATTGTTGCCTGTTACTATATACTAGAGTTCAAATGCTACACAAACTGCTTCAAATCTTTACCTGCAATTAGTGGTGGCGCAGCCTTAACGCCATAGCCTTAAATTTAAGCATAGACCCACCATTACAGTATTTGTGGATTAGTCAGTTTGCCGGTATCCTTAAACAGCTGATATCGAAGTATAACTAATGACAGCATTTGCATTTTGTCATAAAAATACGGATAATTTTCCACTCAGTCAATTAATTTTTCATCGCCCACTTCTAATATTCAAATTTTTATCCTAAATATCAAAACAAATGTAAAGAATTTCACACCTGCTTACGTCAAAACTCTTTAGATACATATGGCGACGGTAATGGTTACGGCGCACTGTGGGACAGAACCGTGCGTACCGTCTCAAAAATCTGTAACTTTGTTCCTAATTGGAGTAACGAACTGAAAATTTTTATGTAATATCTAGAATGTTTATACTATAGAATAAAAGGACACTTGGTGTATTATTTTATGTTTATAATACCTACTAAAAAAAATGTATATTGTCATACAAACAAATATTTTGCATAACAACATCAGCAAAATCATAATATTTTACCATACTTCACTTCAAATTAAATTCTAAAAGTGAAAATACTTAATACCTATACTTGAAACTTAAAGAAAAATAATAATAAAAGAAAATATAATACTGATATTTACATAAATACTAAGCTCTTGGCTTCATCTAATAATTGTTTTTCAATATTTATGGGTGCTTTTCTAATACTAGAGATGTATGGATCTGATGTAAAAAGAAGTCCATTAAATACATCTTCATTTGTTGCTGACCTAGAGCACTTTCTAGCGTGATTCAATCTTATATTTTTGTAATCTTTGTTGCGAGACTCTTGGGCATCTTCAGATAAATGGCCAATAGGCAAAACAGCAAAATGTTTAATGATACTTTCGCCATGTATTAAAATTTTGTGAACGGAAGATGGCATATTATACCACATATACTTCGTGTCGTATAATTCCGCTGTAGCTCGAGTATATGCTCCAAATTTTTCCGGATTAATTGCAAGGCCTGATGCCAAAGTTTGAAGAATTATATAAAATCTTTTAATGAGGTTCAACTCCTGTAATTTCCGAAGAACAACTGTAGTTTTCAAAAAACCGTCGAGCTGTATTGCCATCATTGCTGTTTCCGGTACCTTGCCGGGGTTTGTCAATATTTAATTCCATCCGGCTTCGAAATAAACTTTGCACAAGTTTCTTCTTGTCTTCCTTACTTTTTTTGTCTTCCGAAGTTCTTGCAGTCCATTTTTCAAATGAGAGATTATATGAAATATGCAAAATTAACTCCATGCATCTAATCCAAGCATGCAATGTAGACAAGCCGTACTCGTATGCATTTATGTTAACTGGCTTTGTATCTATTCTTTCCAAATTATTCATCTCGCTTGGCTTAGAATTACATACCGTGCACACAGCTGCAGAACTTGTGCCAGTTAGAACTTGTGTAACTTTTCCATCCACCATAGTTAAAAATAGTTTGTGGCTTATTTCTGTTACCTGGTTCTCTCTGTGTATCTTAGACGTTGTCAAATTATTAATTTGATCACGAATATCAGCAACCACCGAACGGGTTTTCTCCGGGGTTTCTTTCGCAAATTCTATCCAAATTGGTCGGCAATATCGAATTGAAGAGCAAGCTGGATTTTGCCAAAGAACCTCTTCTGTTTCAATATCTGTCAGCTTTATTGGAACCAAAGACGCAATAAATAAGTTTGCATCCGAAACCAAATTTTTTTCATCTGATAAAATTTGTTTATATTCACTTTGTCCCGATGAACCATCACATCCCCATTTGGTAAACAATTGAATTTCTTTTTGTTGGCTTGTAAGCATTTTCAATTTTCAGGATACGGGCTGTAGTATGATCCAGTAACTCTTGCAGATTAACTTTAACACCAGTATATGTCACTTCAATGCTGGAGGGTTGAGGATAACATAGTTTTTTTGCGTCAGTCAATACGTTATAAGATGGAAATATATTAAAGTTCTTCTTAATAAGGCTTAACCGAAGTAATCCATATTGTGCTTTTGAAAGATCTAAATCAGCAAACAAACTTAAAGCTTCATCCGGCGTAAAACAGGTTGCATTGCAAGTTTCACGCAACAATTTTTCCTTTATAATCTTTTTTTCTTTTTTATCGCTCTTTCGCATCATTTCTACAACAGAAGCTTCATCGAACTCTCCTTCAGACCGCAATTCTTGGACATATGCGTTATGTATATACTCGAGTCCATATTCTTGAACCAATTCCATATGCTTCCTTTTTCTAGATTTCTCTGATAGATTTTTTTTTTTTTTTTTTGTAAGTATTTTATTTGCAATCTATCTTAATATAATGATATTCAGCAAATTAGGTCTTATAATCTAATAGCAGCGGTAGTATTTGCACAAATGCAATACTACTTATAAAATTACGATATTTGTTCTAATATTTGATCTTAAATGTATTAAATTTCAATTGTACTAATGAGTTGCTTATCTTCATATAGGAACTTATGTATTTTGTTTTTTATTTAGTGTTCAATAAATAATATAATTCAGCAAAATTAGAGAAATGGCAAGTCTAAGATATGATTACGCTTCAGTCGTATTGTTTCATTACTTGAGTCTAATAAGCATATAGCATTCGTATTTACATGGTTTGACAGCCGTGCAAGATATCTGTTAGAAAAGTTTGGAATTTCACTCTTTACAAATGGGATATCTAAGTCCTTGTGTATTGCTTCATTTGTGACAAACCAAGGGGCGTTAACAAGTGCACGCAAAGTTTTTGATTGGTAGCGTTGCAGGATTTCTATATTCGATTTGCTAGCAGTTCCCCAAAGCTGTATACCGTAGGTCCATACAGGCTTTAAAATAGCTTTATATAGTCTTATTTTGTTTTCAAAACTAAGCTGAGATTTACGACCAAGCAGCCAGTGCATTCGCTTGGTTTTATTTTTAAGCTGCTCTTGTTTGGCCTTAATATGGTCCTAGATAAACTGGCCTAGATAGATGATCATAAGACTTTGGTGGCCGTCCACGTTCTCCAGACGCTCTAGGTGTAATATCAATTGGTACTTCCTGGAATTGTACCTTAAATTCACTTTCCAACCAAGTCGAGTTATTAAGAAGAAAACTTTGTTTTGTTCGGCTAGATTTGCTCCAGCGATCGTTGAACTTTGATAAGAGCAGTTTTTGAATACTTTTCAAAACAAATTCGCTTTTAAATGAGTTCAAATTATATTGTTCTTCTAAGTAATTTTTTATAGCATCTGGTGTTGTGCCGTGGTCAATGAAAAATACGCACAATTCTCGTCGAGGCACCACAAATTCACTCATTTTGTTAAGTATTTGGCAAAAAAATTTGTTTGAATTTTGTAACTATTTATGTCTTTTAAATATACGCAAAAATTCGTCACTGTTCTTGAGCTGCAAACGCATGATCAAACGTGCGCGTGCATGTTGTATATTCATATGTATGCACTACTTACCAACAATAAGTTTACACAATCTAGCAGAAGCGCACAGTAAAATCGTTATTCCAAGAATTCGTTAATTATTAAGAACTTTACTTTCAAACAACAGAGATTTAATAACTTCATCGTGCTATAAGATGATCTTTTTGTGATACTTCGCGTGGAAGGGGGTTAATTTGGAGGTCAAAGGTCAAAGGGTTTTAATATGAAAAAATGTGCTGTTTCTATAGATATGTCAACCAAACTAAAATATTATGTGTTTATTTATTTAGATATATTTTTGATTGATCTTTAATTCAAATTTTACTAAAATTTGTTGAAAATTGTTTTCCTTTTCTTAAAGAGAAATTTGGTGTCTAATTAATTTTGGGGCAGGTTGGGGCAAAATTTTCTTTTTGATTTTACTTCTACATAAGTTACTTTATGTTATGATATTAAAATTACGAGAGAGCCAAACGGAGCTAACTGTCAAAAGTCCATTTGAAGTTTCTAATACGCATACAAAATAAGGTATTCTTTAAAAAAATGTATGCCTTTCCAAGTTTTGCAAAAAATAAAATTTAAATACTTTGTTAATAGTAAATTGAATCACCTTTCTAACAATATATAACACTTATAGATTTGCATCGAAGATAATCAAAATATGACCATGTAAACTGCTAGTATAATGTGCATCATAATCGACACTATTTTATGCATCAACTTGCAAGTCATGTTTTTTTACAAAAATAATTTAAATAATATTGTTTAAACACAATATAATATGTATTGGACATTTAGTCACATATGTACATAAACAAAATATTCAATATCGAAAATTCACAAAACCTATTTTTGAGACGGTTTGGAAATTTCTGTCCCACAGTGCGGCGTTATGGCGCGGAACCTATAATTGTTTTATTTTTTTCTTCAGAACAGCTGATGGCTATGGTTACGATTATGGCTACGGTAGGCATCACTAACTGCAGCTTTACTTATCTACTTAAACTTGAAGAACTGAACTAGAAATTTCCTTATATCCGGAAAACTGTTGCTTGTCTTGAACATTTTTATGTTCTATAGAAGGATAGGATCTCTCCAAAATACACGCGAAATTAAAAACATTTATTTATCATTCTAAGATATTTAAATTTGTTTGTATTTGTTTTAATATTAATTTCGCGAATATTGCGCCGAAATTCCAAGTCGATAGGAACAAAGTAGATAAAGCTATGAGTATTTATTTATAAATTTTGTTATGTTGTAAAAAAAGCATTATAATGGAGGCTTTACTCTTGACGTAGCTATGATCATTTGAGCGTCTGAAGCTACTGGTCAGGTTTTTATACCTCATTGACTTTAAAACTTCTTATTTTTAAAGTTCGTGGTCGCCATAACTCATAATTGCACCAATGCGCAGTTCTTCTTCACATAACACATCAGGCATACCTTGGAGTTTTTAATATTTTATTTTATTATTTAATTTTGTTTTTTAAAATTTGTTAATCTACAAAAATAAATTTGCAAAATTTTCTTTTAGCAAAAATTGTTCTTTTGGCTTTCAAGTGGGACGAAAAATGGAAAAATCAAAAATGAAATCCTTACAAGGACACCTCGAGAAGTATCTCCTTAAATAAAAGCATTTTGGTTTTATTGTTTAAGGTGCTTTCGTTACCAGTTTGGATGCACACCGTAAATAACGTTTTTTCGAGGCCCAACGGAGATTTACTGTCATTCGCTTAATTTTAATAATTTTGCAGTTAAGATGTTATTGAATAAAAAAATTCCTAAAACATGCCTTTTTGCCTTATATATATATATATATAATTGAGGTGTGCGTCTTGATGTTGTTCCACAAATGGAGGGACCTACAGTTTCAAGCCGACTCCGAACGGCAAATGGCTTTTGTGAAGAGCTTTTTCTTGGCAGAAATATACTCGGAGTTTCGACATTGCCTGCCGAGGGGCGACCGCTATTAGAAAAATGTTTTTCTTAATTTTGATGTTTCACCGAGATTCGAACCAACGTTCTCTCTGTGAATTCCGAATGGTAGTCTCGTACCAACCCACTCGCCTCACGGCGGCCGCCTTACCTCCATCAAAATAAAACATCAGCCGCGTATGTAGTGTTATGCTCTCTCTGTCGAGTTCAGTACCTCTCGCTTTTTTAAACACATTAGCCATAAGCCAAAGCATTTGCTCGCATCAGATATTTTGTTTTGTTTCGAAAAGAAAATTAAAATCTGCGCCCAAAAAGCTCCTGAAGTTCTTATATTTGAACAACAATCAGTTTTAAAAGATATTTATAGTAGCATATCGAATGTTGAATATTTCTCAATGTTCCAGTGTAAATTTTTGAACCCCCTTTGAAGAATGAAGGACAGTCGGTTCTACGTTACCGAAACGACCTGGATTTATATCTAGCCAAGGACTGTCACTCAAGCAGCATTTCTAAAGTCAACAAGCATTAAATTTATTACACGTAGTTTTGGTTTTGAAAAATGGTAAAGTGCTATCAAATGCAAACGCGTAAAAAGTGAGATAATGACAATGAAATAATCAGATGCAAATCAAATTGATCCAAATAAAGAGTGCCCCTCATATTTTCGTTACACTCTGAGAAACTGGGAGCACAGAAAATATGCATAGAAATGCAAACAACAAAAGTTGTCCGGATACGAATCGGGCAACCGCGTTTAGCTACAAAGAAGAATCACGCATAAGTCAAATGCTAGCTGTTTAGCGTGAAGCCATCTCTTTCGAATGCAGTATCTCTCGCTTCTGTAAATAAATCAGGCTAATCATAACCGTAGTTCGCATTAGAGATGATTTTTTTCCCCGAGAGAGTTTTAAATGCAACAATGGAGCGAAGAATTGATGTAAAATTGCAAATGAAACTCGGAAAGCCAGTTAGTTAAACTTTTCTAACATAACCACCTTTACATTCTTATTGAACTCTGCACTGAAAGAATAAGAATCATCCGAGTTGTGGTAGGAAAACTCTTGGAATCTTTGTAAAATCAATACTATTCAGAAAGTATCTGAATTTATCTAACATAGTTGTGTTAAACCAGTCGCCTAATTACCAAAATGCTGTGCCGTTATACAGAATGCAGAGGTGTGGTCAACATCAGACGTTTGCCGGCTTTCAGTGATTTTCCAGGAATAAGCTGATTGGCTGATGCAAACTAAGATTGCGTTGGTGATATACGAAAAAAATCAACGCAACCTCCACTTATCTCACTTCGTTGCGTCTGAACAATGACTGATTGGATGAGTGTGTGAAATGAGCGCGAAAAATTCTGCTGTCGAGTTCCCGCTGACGTGGCAAGCGAGTTTGCTTTAACAATTTTATTTCGGATGCCCAAACCTGCTAATCTATCATACTTGAGATGAAATTTGCATTAACCCGCGGCTACTCGCACGCCACTACTTAAAAATATTACTATATTTTTTCCATTTAATTGCGTCTACAGAGCAGCTGTTCTAATAGCTGAGTGAATTAAACCACTTTATCAGCTGATGATTGCTGATTAGGTTCACTTTGGCCGTTGAGGTAGAAAAGCACTTGCAAATTTGGTTGGGGTGTCTAAGAAAATTTACATTTTAGCTCGTGGTGCTTATAACACACCGAAAATGGAAGCGCATGGAGGGCATGTTGAAAGAAACAATACGTAAGTCATTTGAAGCTATGAAAGGTAAAGCATCAACACTTCTTATTTTGAAATTTATTTTGCTTATTTAAAAAAATCACTAAAAAATGAAAAATTAAATAATTTCCAACCAATCGATAACCAAAAGCTACACAAAATGTCATATATTTTTCTTATCTAAATAAAATTTCACTCCAGTGCTCATTATGAAACTTTTCAGCTAGCCATAATTTCATTTTTTCGCCAAAACTTTTGCTCGAACAAAATTTCTTTCACAGTGCAAACCACTGCTACTACTTCTTCTTCTCATCAATGCAAACCAATGGGTGATGTGTGTGGAAAGGCAATAATGACAACAATAACAACAATACGAATTGTATGCTGTTGCTTCTGCTTCCAACCATGTGCTGATGTTGCCATAACGCGTGCAGATACAGTGCGATTTCTAGTTGCACGAAATACTTCACACCTGCCACCAGC
Source organism: Anastrepha fraterculus (assembly GCA_037575425.1). Classification (NCBI taxonomy): domain Eukaryota; kingdom Metazoa; phylum Arthropoda; class Insecta; order Diptera; family Tephritidae; genus Anastrepha; species Anastrepha fraterculus. Next base: position 13,027 of record JAYXIM010004401.1, on the reverse strand, counting down.
TTTGTCACTTAGCGACGCTTCACGGTGTAAAAGTGCTCGTGGAGCATCTGTTATGCGGTTAGATGCACGAACATGGAGAGTAGATGTATCATTTCAGCGCCATTTACCTCCAAATCATTCAAGTTTTGCATACAACTGTGACATCCAAATGGGACTACAGCAAGAATAAAAAGACAAAAGCAGAAACAGAGCAGCGTATTTATATATGAATGTAGATATGCACTGAAAATTGTAGAAATACAACAATATTGCAAATCGTGTAGACAATATGCAAGCACACACACACACATAACCGCGAGCGCTCGTACATACATGCCCTGCAGGAAAATGCACAGCTTAGTTGAGCTGCTGAAGTAGTTCAAATCTTATCTTTTCCATAGAATTGAATTACCCTAACTTTGTACTTGGGTATGACGCACTTTGAGTATTATTTAATGAGAGTTTTCGTCCTTGCAATTACTTCACTGCTGATGGAAGAAATCGTAAACCTAAGAAAAGGTGTAGCCATAAGCTAAAAAGTCGTTCATTATCCTGTGCGTTTAATAGCTAAAGCACTGAGACTTATTCACAACGACTGCAAGAGAATACCAAATACTGTCAGCAAAAAAAAATTGTGAAAAATCAACGAAATTTTCGAGCCAGTTGAAACTTTTACTTTATTATATCTAAATTAAATAAGCATACTTTTTTTTTGTTTTTTTTTTTATTTGTTGATTTTTTTTTTAATTTGTTGATTTCTTTTTTTAATTTGTTGATTTTTTTTTTAATTTGTTGATTTCTTTTTTTAATTTGTTGATTTTTTTTTTAAATTGGCATAGAGGAAACTTAGATTTATATTTGTAGGAGACTGAACCATATTTTCATAAATTATTAAAATTGAATTCTGAAAAGAAGAAATTGTCTTGTCTTACGAATAAATCTCGAAGAAAAATACGCCTGCAGACAATTAAATTTTTGTGGAACTCAGCTGGCATACGTTTCAACTTTGTACAATACGAGGGTTGCCTTTTATATAATATTTTTTCGACCAATAATAGAAAACACAGTAAAATAATAATGAAAATGAGTTTATTGTTCTTCAAAATAGTCTTCTTAGAAACCAATACAGCTCTGCTTGAACCAGTTTTCAAAGCACTTTTGCCACTCAGAAGTTCATAGCTTCAAAACGAGCTGTTTAAAGGCTTGAAACTTCTTCTTCTGGTATTGAAAAACGTTGACCTCACACTTTCTTCGGGAATCAAAAAGAAATCACTATGTGCCACATGAGAGCTGCAAGGCCGATGATCCATTAATTCCACCTTTTGAGTGCTCATAAACTCTCTTGTGCGAGCCGATACGCGGGAGCTCGCATTGTCTTGCTAAAGCATGATTTGTTTTCAGCGGCTGATTTTGAATGGCTTGCACCACTCACTCGATTGAATTGTTATGTACCATTTATAATTGACTGTCTTCAGTTTCTCTACTGGTATTGGTGTGACATGACCAGATTTTCCGAAAAAACAGGCGGTCATTTGCTTTGAGGTGTTTCTTCTACGAACAACTTTTGTTGAATAAACTCGTCTTAGATGGTTAGGACACACGTACAGAATGCCAAAAACAGAGCTGGAAATGAGGACGAGGTAGGTCAAGTAAACACTAACCTGAGGCCATAGTTGATCTGCGGAAATTGCGAAACACAAACTGAAAATACGTAGTAGAGGCTCGATTGAAGTGAAAAGCTGTAGGTGCAGAAGTAATGACCCGCGCGAGACTATATTGCTCGTCTTATAACCCCATACTGTCGATTACATTTTGTTTCCGGTTCATATGCATAACATAGACCCGAGATTCGTAACGTGTTACGAAGTTATGGATGTGCTTTGAACCACCGCGGCTGAATTTCTTCAATATTTCTTTACACCAATCGATACGAGTTCGTTTTCGGGCAGTTGACAAATCATGCGGTATCAAACTAGGACATTGAGGACCTATTGACGACAAATGTTCATGTAAGTCAAACGTATGCTGGTCCCACTAATGCCCAAGAACGCCTCTATCCCGCCATGTGCCACATGACAATCTTGCGTTATCAATAGACGTGCAGCGTCCCCTGCTTCTTGCACAACAACCGTTTTTCGACGGTCTTTAGAAAATTCGACCTGCAAGGATCGACGTTTATATTGGAATTCGTTGCAAAGTGGCTAAATGTGATGCTTCAACGCCTGTCTCGATAATTCACGTCGGAAATCGTAATAAATCATCGCACAAGAATTTTCACGAGTTAATTCCATCTTGGATGAGATAAATTTTACAGCTCATAGCTCATAGTGGGGGTTTGTATTCCTAACTTTTCTACGACGCAGTATAATTATTAGGATTGCCCTGTTCATGAGTAGCAAAGTGGTTCACAAGTGGCGAAATTGCACTATTGCTTAACTGGTAATTTTTGCTTCACAAGTTCAGGGTTTCCCTGCAGGGCAGCAACAGTAACCAGTAACCACAATTTTAGCGATGTATAGCCAGCGAACCATTTCACGAATAAATGTAAAAAATAATTCGCCCAGCAGGAGTATGCAAACATTTTAATGCGCGCGATACAATTTTTATGTTTTATCTGTGTTACTGGTGTTGCTACCACTTTTATTCCGCATATGTATGCATGTATGTATGTTTGCTGTTAAACAATATTGCCATTGTTGCTGCCGCTGCTCCTGCTGCTGCCGTTATTATTCACACTTCACTGCAATGTGTCGGAAATTGTCAGTAAATCCGCAAGACACTTGAAATAAGGCACGAAAAAAAGACTCGATAGCGACAAATAATAAATCGAAAAGATAGCAAGGAAAAAATATACTCGCATACTCGCACGAGTCCATACTCGTCTATACACATATATGTATGCATATGCATATGTACTTTCAGCGGTGCGCAATGGCAAATTTCGCATAAAAGATTTGGTGTGATTTTTTACGATTTTTTACGACTTTTACTGTAGCAAAATTTTGAAATTAAAATACAAAACAATTACACACAACAGCAACAACAACAAACATATAATCGAGTCAGCAACATTGAAATTGAATAATGTGGCTGAAAAAATGTTCGTACTTTTTGGAGCAGACTCAAGTTAATAGCTTTCAGTTGAAATAAGCTAAAAAAAATGGGGAAAAAATATTTTACTTCTGGTTCTTCTTAATTCTTTTTTTTTTGTTGCTCTGGCCTGCCTCACGCCTGTCCATTTGCTGCCATTCAAAACTACGTAAAGTTTAGTTTGCAGGCTGGTAAAAATAACTGGTCTGCGAGGGATAGCCGTTTGCCTGAAGTGGTGTCTACTGCAATGGTAGTTGCTGTTGTTGTTACGTGCTTGAATACCGTGTGGATATATTCAAAGTTGTTGTTGTTGTTCTTTTCAGTTTCTAGTTTTCAACCTTTATGCGGGTGTGAAATCAGCAATTTTACCTTCATACAAACGAGTATAATCGTACACTGCCTCAAAAAAGTGTACGTACATTTTAATTAGAGAATTAGAGAAAGATTCTGCGTAAGGTTTTTGGACCTTTGCAGGCGTTGGAACGATGAGCTGTATGAGCTTTACGGCGACATAGACATAGCGCAGCGAATAAAGATCCAGCGGCTTCGTTGGCTGGGTCATGTCGTCCGAATGGATACAAACGCTCCGGCTTTGAAAGTATTCGATGCGGTACCAGCTGGTGGTAGCAGAGGAAGAGGAAGGCCTCCTCTGCGTTGGAATGATCAGGTGGAGAAGGACTTGGCTTCACTTGGTGTGTCCAATTGGCGCCGGTTAGCACGAGAAAGAAACGACTGGCGCGCTTTGTTAAGCTCGGCCAAAATCGCGTAAGCGGTTATCGCGCCAATTAAGAAGAAAAGAATGAGTATTTACAGTATTTGGCGTATTTTGAATCCATTCAAACTTGCCATCATTTGTTGCAGTTCGTCTGTTAATTTTAGTTGAAAAACCTAAAGAATGTCTTCCTTAGTCTACTCGCAGTAGGAATCTTGTCTACATTCTCTACGTGGATTCAGCCCATTTATTCTGCCAGGAGATTCATGTTGAAGAGCGATCGCAAAAGAAGAGGAAGAAGAAGAAGAATGCCCACTGTTTCTTACAGGCAGTTAATTGTAATTTCTACAACGAATTTCACCGGATTAGTGCAGTAAAGTCATAGAAGATTTTGTGAAATAAAATGAAAGTCCATACAAATTCAAAGTTCGAAAATTAGAAAAAATCCGTTAATTAGAATTTCCAGCAAAATTTTGGTATACAGTTTTGTAGCTTATTAAATTTTAGTGAGCCGAATACTTTATTAAAAAAAAATATTTCCCCTTGAAGTGTCATCTGAGTAGAGGCAGTAGAGTGGTTATAGGAAATACTCATCTGGCCCAAAATATCTAATACTCAACTTTTTAATACCTACTATTGAGCTTAATTTAGACCTGTAAAGTATGTAGTACAAAATTTATAGTTCGAAAATTTTGAATTACACTGCAAACGATCCCGGTAAGTAATATGTCGTTTCGGGAATTTAAAGGAAAATTTCTTTTTAGTATTAATTTTTTTTAACTCTACTCTTATTGGGTTTTTTAACTTTTTGAAACGTCGAGATGGCGGAATTTTTTTTTATAAGAAACGATATCTAGAAAAATAAGAAGGAAAACTTGAGCCCGATAGTTAATATGGCAGCTGAGAAGGAGAAATGGAACTACCTTTTCAATGTCGATTTCTTCATAAGAAAAGAAGTAATAGACTCTTGTAAACATTAATTTTCCTTTTTATGATGAACGTAAGTTTTGCTGGTCTTCCGGGTAGCAATCAGCTGCGGTTTGTCTGCAAGATCTCTGACCTATCAAGTAGCCTGACAAGAAATACTCGAACCGTATGATTTCGGTGGACAGCGAATGTCGTCGCGATACGCCAACCCCCGAACTTCTCATTCAATAAATTTGATGACTTCCGTGCAGAATGCCAAGTCGAGTCGTGCTGTTTAAACCACAAGTTCATGTTTGTGAAATCTATACCATCGATACCTGGCCACAAAATGTTTTTTTTCGTTCGACAGTGAATTGAACATCTACGAAGTGCTGAAAAATTTAGCGTTCCATGCTTAAATGTCGTGACCTCAAAAATATGTAATCCTGCAAAAGTTATAGCAGTGAATTTACAAAAATTACCGCTATGTCATTTTAAAGCTCGAGCGTATATATTGGAAACCCCTTTATTTGACAAGCGCCATGTTCTTGAAAGCCAGAAGCTTCCACTAGTACAATTTTTACCAGTACTAACTTACGATTCGCCTAATTGCAAGCTTTTCGCATAAAATGAAGCTGTACTAATAAAAACTTGTGCTAGTTCCAAAAAATGTATGTTAGTAATATTTTGTCTGTTAGATGACATCACCGCAGCTCAGACATTTGTTTCTTTATTCAAATTGCACATAAAATTTATTTTTTGTTGAGCTATTGTGTCGTAATAAAAATTCATGTTTCTTGTTAAAATTGCATTGACTACAAAGCGCAAAAATTGCATTTCTTTCATACAAAATGTTTGTGTGTCGTAACAGCCATTCATATGCATGTATTGAGGGGCGAAAATGACTACCGAAACATCTGCCGTGTAAACATATTTTGATGAAGGCCAGCTAAAGCCATAAAATAGTGCAACATAGGTACTTCGGCCTGAGGATAATAACTTGCACATTGTAATAAAAAAATTCCTTATTTTGGAAGGCACTTTCAAGAAATTGTTTTACAACTTATGCTTGTAACAAAATATTTAGTGCCCCGATGAATGAATGCATGTATAACTGCAAATATAAAATCAGTTTAAGGTCAACATTCAACACCAAAAAAAAAAAAAAAATTTTTCCCTTTCAGCAACGATGTATGATATTTGAACATGAGTACATGCCAGTCATGGCTACACATTTTTCGTTGAGCTGCAAAAGAAATCACTTCATTAATAATTACATTTTATTTCAATCAAGCAAATCTGACTTTTTTGCATTCAGTTATGTTTAGGTAACTTGACGTTTACCGCATGTTAACATCTTGCTAAATTTCAAAATGAAATGTAGTGAGCGAATAGCAAAAAAGATGTGTGTGAACGTGCGCAGGTAAAACTAATAATTATTTAATTACTCATGTAAAGTGCTAGCTTCACAGCTTTAGGACTTTGGGCTTTTTTACTTTCGTGTTGCTTTGTAAATCGAGGGTGCTAAAGATTTTAAAACAGTCTTCGGAGGTTAGGGTTTTATGAGAAAACTTTTCATGGCAGGCATTCACATGTCCACGTCGAAGGTAACCAATGAAATTTTATTCAAAGATTTAAAAAAAAAATCCGAGTCACATGGATGACGTTTTTTGTGATGTGATTTTTTTATAAGGAGAAAATGCGCAACACCGGAAAAAGATTATGGAAAACGGATTAGATAAGATTAAAGAAAACGGTATTTTTTAGCAACTCCAACCATGCCTTTTATTAAGAAAAAAAAATTTATAAGTAAGTATTAAATTTTTTGAGTTTCTGGAAAGATTTTGGTAAGAGTTGTATACCAAAAACCTTTCTGGAAACTATAATTAGAACGCGTGGAATTAGGATAAGGAGCTTTTTGAATGTTTCTAAAAGTAATTTTTCTTTTTGCAAAAAATATTAAAATCGGGCTTAAATAGTTTATGTAAGATAAAAAGCCCTTTTATAAAAAAAATTATGAACATTAAAAAAACAACAAAATAATCAACACTGTGCTACCCTTTTCTAGGGGGTTGTAGGATAGTAGATTATTATAAAAAAGTATGAACGTTAAAAAAAAAAAGAAAATAGTCAACACTGGTCAAAATGTTTATGTGCTATCATTTTCAAGGGGGTTGTAGGATAGTAGATTATTATTATTACTGAGCTAAAGTGCACTGCATCGTAAAATGTGGTCTATTGTGCTTGTCGGCGAGCCTACTAGTAGAGGCTTCTATTGAAGAAGGTTCTTTCTTTCATATTACCAATGGATTTAGAGTCTGTGACGTACTTAGGATTGCAAGTCTTCGTCTTTCGAGAGCTGTACATCCAAAGAGGGTATGCTCTGGAGTTTCATCGCTCAGCTCGCGAAAATAATAGATGCTTGTTTCTACTAATTCTAGTATTACGAAACGATAACGACGACTATAAAGCGTGTAATATCCAATAAGAACTCGCAAAATCTCTCTTTTCAGGTTTAGGAGCCTACTCGATGCGCTTCTAGAACGAAGGATAAACTATTTTGCCAACTGCGTCCTACCACAGTTTTGGATTTCCATTCATTATCGCATGAATTCGGTAACCTTCCTATCCTCCTTCATCTTTTCTCCTCCTTATTTGTCATTGCAAGCATTTGTTAGTTTAAGTTAACACCAAAAAACTTCGCCACTTGTCACTGTCATTTGCGAAGTTCCATGAGTTATTCGTCTCAAGTACATATAGCTCGTTTTGCCTCTGGTTGTTCCCTTATGCTTGTGGGCGTCCTTACTTTCGTTGTGCACCAATGGGAGGATCTTCTCACCTATACATCATCCTTCAAGCGTACCACATGTCCAAGCCAACACAATGGTGGTATCTCTATATTATGGTTATGCCCATTTTAGTATAAAATTCCGACAGCTCATCATTCCATCTTCGTCGGTACCCGTCACCAATGTAAATAGAGAAATACATCTAGTGAATAAAAGCACTCCCAGGGCATACATATTTTTTTTAGACACGGTCCACGTTTTTGTGCTACATAAAGGAAGGGGCTTGATGAGGGCTTTATAGTGGGTAATTTTGGTCCATTGACAAGAGCTGTTTGTGGTCTGATTTCCAGGTTGTTGTTGGTGTTAGTGCCATTTCGAAGCGGCCATTTCCTATTTCGCTGGAGTTGAAAGTTGCTGACGCACATCGTCATCCTACATAGTCGTATAATTAATATGACTCCATCTCAGCTTCTCTTCGCCCTTCAAAAGTGGATTTAAAATCTACCACCTTGGTGGTGTCTATTTGTCTGCCTAGGATCGTTTATATGATTTGACGATCTATGTAAATCTTGTCAGTAGATTTGCCATATTTGAGGTTACACTGATAAGATCTAATCAGCTTGTTGCTGATTGGGTTTTAATCTTTCGCAAAGGATCGTCGATACCACTTTATCGACGATATTAAGAAGGATTATACCTATATAGTTTCACAAACTTCAGGATCACTTTTATTATGCAATTTTGAGAGAACACTAAACTCCAATCTACAGGCATGCATTCATCAGTTCAAAATTCGCTCAGCTGGTAGGCTTATCCGCCCGTCTAATCTTGCTTCTTCTTAGTCGCGTGGAGAGACATATACATATGTACTTCATCGTAATCAGATTAAATTGCAATGCTAATATAGAGTAAGCAGCAGTCAAAACAGCGACAAGATTGCGGTGTGGCAATCATGAAAGAAAAAGAGGTGTAGAATATTGAACTACCTCCTATTTTGCCTCTAAGCGTCCCACATTTTTTCCACTGTATATTAAAGATTTTCTCATTTGGTCTCAAGTTGATTTAAATTATTTGAAAAACTCGTATAAAATTACATTTACTATAAATATTGTCTTTAAGAGTTCATAATAGAATTTAATGATGCATATTTTTGTGGAGCAATTGGACCCAATATTTTGCTGATCCTTTTATTGAAATATCTGAAGAATATGAAGTTTTTAGGGTCGATAGAGGGTTAAAATGTTACACAAAAATACTCCCCGTGAAATTTCAATAGGGGTCTTCTCAGATGAAAATAGTGTGCGGTAACGGATAAAAAAGCGCCTCTAATTTCTTTACACTTAAATAAATGTACTTCAGGAACAAATTATAATTTAATCAACAACGTCAATAATAGATGTCTTTGTTGTACTTATCGTTATTCAATATTTCTAACACGTATGGGTCATTTAGACCCAGTGAAAATATAGTGGCAGAGTAAAAAAATAATTGGGAATCCCTGCCTCAGCTGAGATACATAAAACCCAGCGAGGGAAAGCCTGCAATTTTGGCTTCAATTCTAAAAAAACTCAATACTACAACAGCAAAAGTCTCCCTAAATCTTTACTATGATGCATGCCTCACACATACATACTTACCTTCTTATGTTATACATTTTGTGCTTTCAGATTTTTCTTCCGATACTTCGAGTAGCGTTGTTCATTATATCTACCAAATGTCTATAGCACTTTGTTAATCGAAGCCCGTTTAAGAGCTACCTAAGCTTGCAGGCAGGCACACGTACATATGTATGTATGTACGTACCTATAGGCAGGTATCTGTGTTCCAAATATATTCAGTGAATTTTGACAAAATTGACCTTAATTACATAGCCAAGTTATTCAACTTTGTAGAAAAGTGTTGCTACTCATTAAGTACCGTTGTGAAAGAAATGATGTCTTTGCTGTTTTGGTATTACTTACTTGTTGTTGTTGTTGCTCTTTCTGTTAAACAGCTCACATTTACTTTCATCTGCAGCTGCTATTGCCGTTGCTGCTTTAGGTGATTTGGGTCCTGTATATTTTTGTCTTAGTTTCATTAATGGCAATTTTCGCTTTTTATGTTTTTGTTGGTTTTGTTGCGCTGTTGTAACTCGTAGCTGTCATTGTAATTACAAAATCTCGTGGGCGGCATAGCAGCTCACAGCTGATGACGGCACTGTCAGTGACAGTGAAGATGATGAGTTTGTTGGCGCTAAAAGTGATGGCATAACACAAGCCTAAACGCATTCATACGCGCCTACATACACTAGCGTTCACAGTAGTAGTAGCGCGATATACTGCAAAGTTGTGGGTATTTATTTATTTTTGTTTGGTTTTGTTATAAAAATATAGTTTATAATTAAAAAATGTCGTAAAATAAAAGTTTCAAATTTCCTTAAAAGTTAAGAAAAATTAAATTTTTATTTACATTTTATTTAACATTTAATTTTTTTTTCTAAAAATATAGCTCATACTTTAGGAAATATTATATCATAAAATCAAAGTTTCTAAAATTGATAAAATAGCAAAAAAACTAAAAATTATTTATTAAATATCAAATTTCTTAGTCAATGAAGTGTGGAACATGATTTTTTAACCATTCTTGGTTCACACGAGCTTTATGAGACGGTGCCTAGTCCTGTTGGAACGTCCATGGTCTACGACCGAAATGTTTGCGTGCCCACGACTCTAAACCAGCTTCTAAACCTTTACTTGCGATGGAAAATTGCTTCGAATGGCTATGGAAAATTGCTTCGAATACGTAGGCTCAAAGTCTCGTATGAGCGTTCGGTCAAGTAAACACGATCGTTTTGAGTGTGTATGAATTGTTAATTTGGGAGTTTTTTTTCTTCAGAAAACACAACGTTAGGAAATTCGCCACGGTCGTGCAAGCGCAACAACTCCTTTGCTCTTTCGCACCGAACTTTTTTTTGGTGGGGTGAAAGATCGTGTGCGTTTTGGAACTTGTAAGCCTTGACCTTGAGCTCATTTCTCAATATGCGTCGAATGCTGTATTGCGATATTTTCAGTTCTTTGGCCATTTTTCTTCCACTTCGACGTGGATTTCGTTCAAGTCGAGCCTTCACTTTTCGGACCATTTTTGGCGTTGTTGCGATTTTTTCTGGTCTACCTCCATAGCGTTTTGCAATGCTACCAGTATCATTGTAACGTTTTATGGTGTGAAACACAAACATTTTATTCACTTTGAGGTGGCTGAGCTCACGAACAATGGGTGGTTGTGATTTTCCAGCCAAATATAACGCAATCACACTATTACGTTTGAATGCCATCACAGAAAAAAAAATTCAACAAAACTGAGACGCAAATGCTTTTGATGGCTTATAAACAATATATTGGACTGTCATTAGAACAATTTTGACGTTGATGTCATGAGCTGTTTTACAGATACAAGCAGTGTGAAGTTGGTAACACTTCACCCTGTATATATATATTTTTATTTTCCTCTATTATGGAACGAGTGTCGAATTTTTTTTTATATGAAGAAAATGTAGACCGCCCGCTAAAAAGAATTTTCAAAAATCAACAGGATCTTTGAGCCACTTCAAACTTACACTTTTTTTTACCGAAATTTAATGGACTACAAAACTACATACTTCAAATTTTTCTAAGCATGCTGACTAAGAAATTTGAAATTTCTATAAAAAAATTTAGACTTTTTTTTTTAATTTCTAAAGAAGTTGGTAACTTTGATTTTATGATATGAAGTATGATATACATATATGTATTTTTATGAAAAGTTTTACCTTCTGACTAAAGCGTTTGAAATTATGATGAAAATTTCTTAATTTTTTTAAATTTTGTATACAGTTTGAAATTTTAAGTTATTTTTGAGTTGTTTTAATATAATATGAATTACATTTTTATAAAAAAGTAAAAAAAAATTAAAGAAAAATAAAGAAATAAACAAAAATAAAAAAAATATGCCGTGCTGCTATTATTTTGAACGCAGGTGTGCATTGTTTTTGTTATTTTCGTGGTTGTTGGTGTTATTATTTAAGTGTTGACGATTAGTATTTGTGCAGTTGATTATAATGATAATATGGCAACGCTGTAGTATAAACTTTGCTGACGGTCTGTTGTTGTTTAATGATGTTTGCTGTGCGCTAACTATTCTGCTAAGTTGGTGGTGGTGTATTGTGCTGCTGGTGTGTTTGTATTTGTGCCACTGTGTTTATTTGTCTGCCGCTGTGTATGCTTGTGCGCTTTCGATTAATGAAAGTCCACAAAGATTTATTGTAATTGAAGTGAAATTGATTTGCGTCGCTTAGGGCAAGGAAAAAAATATTTATTATTACTTTTTTGATTTTTCTACTCTCCATCTATTTATTCGCTGACTTGCCTGTGAGTGAATTAATGATAATGAAGCGAGCGAGATAAATGCAACTTAGCGTTGTTGAGACAATTTTATGAAATAATCGCTGATATAATTCCGATTCTATGGGGAGCATAAAAGCGCAAGTAAGGTACAAATTTACAATTATTTTCTCTCAAATTTATTGAAGCAAATTTTTATTCTGATTATAAAGATGCAAAACGGACAAACTGAAGTGGCCGCTCAAACCTGCTTGTGCCGAGTAATTAGTAGATGTATAAGAAAAATATAGAGAAAAGATCTGGATTTCAGTTCACAAGATGTTAAAGAAAGCAGAGTAAGCGTTGCGTGAAAATGGGGAGTTTTAAATTTACTTGTGTATACTTAACTAAGATCGCTTTAATGCACTTATTATTAATTTTGAAAAGTCGAAATTATGGCCAAAGTGGGCAAGTTTATTTATTGAGTTTGGTAATACTACTCTTCATTGCATTTTTAGTAAGGTAAAGACCGGCAGCAATAGTTAGTGGAATGGTCAGAATTATATGCAATTTGATGTTCGAGTGAATAAAGGAAATATAAAAATTCAATTTGTTGTTTTCGAAGTACCATAGGATAAGTTAGGTAATACTGGCTGATCTGTAAAAAGATCTCACTTAGACCTCTAGAGTTCACTGTATTACCAGTGCTATTGCCACACTTTGAAGTGACATAGTGACATATCATTTTCGCTTCCGATACTTCCTTGGGGCCATTTAATGGATATACAGCTACCGGAAAAGTCATCCTAGATACTCATTATATTAGTTATATGACTTACTGAGTATATGCAATTACATTACTCTTAAAATATTATTACTATTGTTATTGTTGTTGTATCAGATATATGTTTACTATATCAGGGTCGATTCTGATTATTAATACTGATGTGGTTCTCATGAGGCAGTTGAAGCGTCTGCGATGGGTGGTGGTTGGACCTCGACGACGGTATTCGGGGGTCGGGAGTTTAGGAATATGGCAAGTGACTCCCGATCAATGCCATTTAATACCTATCTATAAACTATCTGGCCCAGTAGTTGCAGTTGTGGTCGGGCTGGAATATCGTCAGTGTGATTGAAGGGATGCGAACTAACTCGCCTGGGAGGTGGCTTGGCATCTAGCAAGTGCCTGTAGTGCTGGTTCCTACGGTTTCAAGTCT
>JAYXIM010004388.1:0-23109 GCA_037575425.1 Anastrepha fraterculus | reverse complement strand
ATGCGATTTCTTTTTTGTCATACATTCCACCTTGGGCATATCCTTAACATTTTTTTGTTATTTGGCTTATTCCACAGAACCAATGCCAATGTCTTGCGGCTATTAAAGCTTTTGTTGCTGTTGTAATCGAGGTTGCGTTTTATGTTTTGTGGTTTATCGTTTGTCGCTTTTGTCTTCTAAGTTGTTGCTTTTACTGTTGTTCCTATTGTTATACTGCATACGCACACGTACATATGTACTCACATACATATGAATGTATGCGAGATTGTGGCTTCAGTAGCAGACATACCGAAACCGCTACCACAACAATCACAATGGGTGTTTTAGTCAACATCTGTGTAACCGCTCTTTGGCATCCACTGAACCATTACTTGTATGTGCTCGTATTTATGTATCTTCACCATCATTTACGTTTCGATCGAATAATTCTACATACCCACCTTTTTATTTCCACCTGGAAATCTTTCCTGTGCATCACCTAATTTTTGTCCGGACAACCATTTCTATATTACGAGACTTGCAGCTTTAAATTGTCAAGTCAGCCAGGCAGTCAGTGTTCTTGTATTGTTGCCTATTAGGGTTGTACAAATACATAGAAATAAGCGAAGGCTTAAGGACACATATTGTGTTTGCTTCTTCCAAACAGGAGATTAACTCCTTGATTAAACCTCTGACATCTCAAAATTACACCATGGAGATTAACTCCTTGATTAAACCTCTGACATCTCAATATTGCACCATGGTAATCTTGTTACATTAAGCGAGTAATGTACGAATGTATGAATGCATTAGTTTTTAGGAAACGGCTCTAATGATTTTTTCAATATACATTTTTTTTTAATTAATCATTAAAAAGCTGTGACATAACACAGGTATTTATGTATGTATCCTGAAAGAGATTTTTCTGGGCGCCGTGTGCATACTTTATTACGTTTATTACGTGTTTGGCCGAGTTGATCGTGAGATTTTTGGTACGTGTCTTCAGCCTATCCTGCATACAAATAGAGTGAGCTAACGTTATAGGCCTCCTACGAATGGCAGATGATTTTGTCTGAGGAGCTCGGAGTTAATGGTCGTTCGATACCATCTTGGTAATTATATTTGTACTTGCTTCTAGTATCGGAACAAAGTTTTGATTACTTAATAAATTTCGGCAAAAAGTACTATGTAGACTCAAGTATCTGAATCCGTTGGTGCGTGTCTACCATTCGGAAGTGCCCAAGTTTCAAATCCCGGGTAAGAAACATCAATTGATAGAAAAAGACTTTCTGATGGCGGTCGCTCCTCGGCAGACAATGGTAAATCTCCGGGTGTATATCTGCTATGAAAAAGCTCCTCATAAAAAAAACAAGTCTCATTCGGAAACGGCGTAAAACCCTAGGCCCCTCCACCAAGATTTGCACTACAAATAGAAGGAGTAGCTCAGCCTAACATCCAAAAAAAGGATGTAGATGCCAATAATATATATATATATATACTTGAGTAAAAAATTAAAAAAAAGTATATAAAAATTTAAATTATAAAAATCATTTTTTTTTTAATTTTTATTATTGAACGCTCATTAATTTCTATTGTTTTGTTTAAATTTTATACAGAAATGTGCACAAAATTAAATACTTTTACATTGAGCATATTATATTAAGACATCGTCCTCCTAACTGGGCCACAAAAAAGCAAGTTCTTTAAATATTTGCCCGATGGGCGGCTTCTTCTCTGCGTTATTATAATTCCTGGTTTCGAGCAAAGCCTTTCGCAAGGGACAGAATACTTCACCAGTGATTGAAAAACTGCCAACAGCACTAACAAATTTGCTTTACTATGTATACTGCAAAAGCAATTCTCTTTCTGAAAACGTTTGTGGCTTTACTTTTCTGGGCACATGTCTACAGCTAACTGGCAGCAAATTTGGGTTTGCGTTTACTATGCACAATTTCAAACAGTTCAGTCACAGCATAGTCTCAAATACTCGTTGTTGTTGCTTTAACTGTCGAAGCTGTGTGTGACTGTTTGGAAACATTTCAAAAGAATAAATTAGTTAGTGTGTGCGTAATCGTTTGTTCCTAAACATTAATAAATGTCACTATACTTCGTATGCGAAAGTTTTTAATGTTGTGCCAACAGCTTACTACATCTCGAACTCGTCGCTAAAGTCAAAAGGATCTGGGTGTTTATTTTGACTCCAAGCTCAACTTCACCACCCACATTAACTTTATTCTTTCTAAATCATTCGCAATGTTAGCCTTTATTCGTCGAAATAGTTCTTCTTTTTCTGAACCCTATACTCTCAAACTGTTGTACACGTCCATAGTTCGGTCCAGGTTATATATATTAATAGATTAGAGTCTGTTCCTTAGAGTCTATGTGTGTTCTGTTGTCGATGTGTTTTGTCTTCGATATTTGTGCGGACTCAATAGATTGTCCGTATCGGCTCAATAAAATTAATTTTAATGTTCCCTCACGCATTTTCCTTTGTAATGAACTGTTTTTGTGGGTATTGCTAAAACTGTTTATGGAATGAATGCTCCGGTTAGAAAGGCGATAGCTCAATTTAATGCTTATTCTTCTTCCTTCGTCTTTGATTTCTCTTAAGAAGTTGCTTATAAGACTCTTGTCATAAGGTCTTAATTTGTATCTACCTATGTAATAGTCTGTAAGCCTCTTGTTTGTTGATTAAATAAATAAATAAATGAAAAGCACAGTACAGAAATACTTTATACTTATACATATTCGTTCTTCTGTGCTTTTCGAACGTTGTTTTTCGGTGTTTTTAGATAATTGATCGTGTTCGGATTTTTTTATTGCTCCGCGCAAAAATGCTTCAAGTACCACTTAGAAATTATATATATTTTTATTATATAATTTACATTCTGCTAGTGTAGATACCTGTAAGTCAACTATTTTCTTTGGAAGAAAAGTTTCGAGTATTTAACATACTTGCAAGTACAGGCACCGAGGAATCCCTACTTGAAGGTTCGCCATTGTCTGCTTAGAGGCGATGGCTATTAGAAATTTTTTACTCTATAATTTCATGTTTCATGTCCCACGAAAGCTTCGAGCTTGGACCCCTCAAACGATAGTGAAAATTTATGTAAGGATTATTCTTGTTGCGGTCAGTTTTAATAGCTTTAATGTGGAAATATTTTTGAATAAATGGTAGCTAATTTGTATTGTGAAATTGTTGGTAACCTAATTGTTAAAAAAGGTAAAACAAAGATTTAGGTATACGTACCATGTGAAAGATGTTAAAACGCTTAATGGTACATATTTTTGATCACTTAATAAATATTTTTTGTAAAATAAAGTATTGCTAAATTATTACTTCATATAAATTCAAAAAAAAAAAAAAAAAAATCAAAAAGACTATTCATGCAAATATACCTACGCTTTAGTACATCTAGTTTTAATAAAATTTGATGAAATGTCTTATTGAAGCACAAGTAAAATAAGGAAATTAATATTTACGAGGATTAATCAAAGTCAAATGATCCGTTCGACGCCGATAGGAAGCAAAAGCGACCGTATTTGGAGAGAAAAACGTTTTCTTCCAACAGAAGAACGCAATTTCCCAGTCGCAATGGCCAAATCGCATGAATTAAGTTGCTTCCTCGTTCAGTTAATTCTCTATAAAAGGTGATCATGGACGAAAGAAATCGTTGCCGACCAGTTTTCCCAATCCATTCTTCCCAAAACTTTTTTCCCAATGCTTACTCTTCCCAAAGGCAAATGTTCCCAAATTTTTTCATTCAAACTGTTTTTCCCAAGACTTTTTTCCCAAATACATTTTTTTCCAAAGATCAAAAAATTATTTATTAATGATATAAAAATTATAAAATGTGTAAAAATTCTTTAGATGCTGATATTGCGTCCAAGGAGTCGAAGATACTCAGAAATTTCGCTCCCTTTGTAATCTTCATATTGAGCCACTATACTTCTCATTCTCATCTTTGATTGTAACCAATTCTTTTTTGGAGCTGCTTTTACTTTTTGTCCCAGGTCTAATTGTCTTAAAAATGTTTCTGTGTCACACTGCTCTTTCAGAAACTCTTGAAGAAGATAGTACAACAATTTCCTACCACCTCTGGAAGAAACAACGATTTCTGGTACAGACATTAAAACACTGAAAAAAGATAATTTATTGATTTTTATAATTTACTTTTTTATTTTTTATTATAAACACTTAATTACTTACGTTTTATGCAATCAAATCAGCCTCTAGATACTAGACATTTTTTTTAAATTGTAATTGTCAAACTGAACGTAAACAAACAACTGTGATTTTAGTTATCTACGTTGCCTAGCAACCTCATTCAAATTTTGAATGACATATTTTTTCCCCAAAACAAGTTTGGGAAAAATAGGATTTTAATTGAATTGGGAAAATGGTTTAGGGAAAATTGGTTTGGGAGTTATTTTATTGGGAACAAAAGTTTTGGGAAAAATGACTTTTGGGAAAAATGGATTGGGAAAAGTGTACGGTAACCGAAAGAAATGAGAGCCTTGAAAAATCTTACTTAGAAGGTATTAAAAGAATGTTGGATGAAATGTATCAAGCTAAATGGAGATTAAGTGGAAAAATAATACGTCTATACTGGTATAAATAACTTTGTCTTAGGGAATGCCCGCGCAATTCTGCAAGCTAAAATACATGACTTCATGTAAAAACCCAGGTTTAAGATTTTTGAAGCACCAGGCGTTTAAGCCTGTGTATACCGTCCTGAGAAGCGTTTCTAAAACTAAGGTATACATTATTAATATATAAAGATATAATCCTTGGCTTTCAACTACTTTTTGCCAATAATGCCTCGAGTCTTGCTGATAATGTTGTTCCCACAACAGTCGGTTCTACTTTACCTGAATTATCCGGATTTACTATATAACACATTCAGACAAGAACTATCCCCAAACATTTATGGTGAATGTTTATGCTGCCACAATAACAACAAAAACAACGATAATGCCATTAACCATTTTTTCATGCGTCTGTAAAGAAATTTGACACAAAAATAAAAGGAAAATATTTGGTCTTAATTAAGTGAGGGGAGTGTATTTAAAAAGTACGATGACACAAGAGCGGTTCAATGGGGCAGCACACAAAGGCCATAACTCTTACGGCGAAAAGAGTTTTAGACATTTTTTTTGGAAACAAACAACGAGTCGAAATCGAATTACATACTTTTTTCATTAACTTGAGCAACTCCTCATCCTCCTATTTGAAAACGCGGGAAGTTTTTGCTAATTAGTCTGTATGATGCAGGAAGTGAGACTGACGTTTAATGCAGAATTACCAAAGCCAAAGCGGCGTTCAGCAAATTTTCACCGCTAATAATTTAGTATAACTACGCACATAAA
Organism: Anastrepha fraterculus; assembly: GCA_037575425.1. Taxonomy (NCBI): domain Eukaryota; kingdom Metazoa; phylum Arthropoda; class Insecta; order Diptera; family Tephritidae; genus Anastrepha; species Anastrepha fraterculus. Next base: position 17,760 of record JAYXIM010004388.1, on the reverse strand, counting down.
ACTGCGAATTTTCAACGCATGCGTCAAGTCCGTCCTTTTATACGGTGGAAGGCCAACATAATGATCATAAGGCGTCTCCAAACGAATTTTCTGGCCTCGAACTATATATATTTAACACCAAATTACTGAGGAAGGCTAATCAATTTGACTAAAATCCGCAGAAGGAAATAGCAATGGACCGGCCAGATCCTGAGGAAGCGTGACAGCAACATCTCCAAATAGGCGGTACGATAGAACCCTTTCTAACAGACAGAACGAAATGAAGGCAGTCCTCGAACCACCATGAACGGTGTGTTCAACGGAAGCGGAAATGAGATCTTTGAATAAGACTTGCAATGAACTTAGAATCTTTGCTTAAAACCGTGTTCGATGGTGAAGATGACTTGTTGACGCTCTATCTCCAACTAGGAGTTAGAGGATGCTATATATAAGTATACTTATATAATCCCTTTACTTATTTTATTATGATGGATTTAATTTCTTTTCATGTTTTGTCTTGCTTTATTACTACGTTTTTAGCACAATGAGAGAATTTTATACGAAACCGCCCGCAAAAAATCAGACATGTGCGCAGTCTAATTGTGAACATACCGACCATAAATATTAAAAATATCTGATCAGTCAGACAATTGGGTAAACGTAAACACAATCCTATAGTTTTCTATAGAATTTGGTCGTGTTTGTGGTTATAAACTGAGAAATGTTGGAAACCCAAATATCAGTAAACTAAACTATGAATAAAAAATGGATAAGTTTATTCATAAAAAAATAATAACAAGCTCGTAAGTTAACAAAAAAAAAAAATGTGTTAGGAATAACAAAAGTGCTCCGCCAAGGTTTTAGCTTTTAATATAAAAAAACTACAATTGTTGATTGATTCTTTCGGTTGTAATGATCCACGCCTAATGCGCATTGTTATTTGAAAACACACAGAGATAGGTTCAAAGTAGTAATTTCCCCGCTTGTGCCCTTTTTTCGGGAATGACGCCGGTGAAGAGGAATCTCTCATGTGTACTACTATACCGGCATACCAGCTTGCACGACTTGTTGCCTCTCCCCAACTGCCAAGTAGGTAATACCTGTGTTACATGCTGGCAGAATCCGTTTCAGTCTTCAGCTGATTTGCCTATGCTTCTTTATTTGAGAAGAAGCTAACCAAAACATAATATTTCCACCATCTAAGAATACTCACACCAATTCCATCTAATATAATATTATCTCCAGATGAGGTGGAGTTGAAAAGCCGGCCTTTTCAGAAAATGATAAATTAATGAATGAATGAAAAAGAGGCTTGCACTTCGACCTTATGGTGTTTGGTTAAGTTAATATGGTTGCCCAAGGAATGAGCACACTTGGACGAAGAAAAAAAAAGGTTTCGCCCTTTGTGGTACCATTATGAAGGAGGTGAAGGGAGAGAGGAAGACCGATGGGATGCGGGGAGAGGGCGGCGAGAGGTGGTGCTGGGATGGTTAGGAGGGTGGGTTTAGAGTGCGTGGATTACGAACGATGACTGTGCTGCGTTTGCGTCAACCGCTTTGTGCTACTGATGAAATTCATCAGATTTTTAATGTCAACGCCGGCTATATCAGCAGGCGCAGCAAAGAAGTAAGAGGCAAGATCTCTGGATCTTAGCCCCGCCAGAGCAGGGCATCTAAGGAGAAGGTGTCTCGTGCCCGAAAACTAAAATTACTGTATGTCGTTCTTTTTTTGGTTTGTTTTTAACATTTCCATTTTTTCATTATCTATTCTCATCTTGCTAATTCTAATAATTGTTTTTATAAATTAATTATAACGACCTAAATATTGTAAACAATGGTGTTTGTATTTTGATAACCGATTAGGTATAATCAGCTTGGCTCTATATTTTTTTGTACTAAAATATGACAACTCGTACACTAATTTTGATTATATACTCAATTATATTTTTAAACATTTTTCGTTTTACATATTGCATACTTCAATAACCCTTTTTAATTCTTCAAATAATTAATTGAATAAAATGCCTGCCTACATTGAGGGAGCAGGCCAAAAATAGCTTCTATTAAAATGTTTTTCAAATATACTATATTCAATATTCATGTTAAAATATTTTATATGACCTTTAGGCATGTGCACTAATTAACCCTCTCTATAAAATATTAGAGCAATTCATAATTGAGTGCAACTGTCTGGGCAGCATGGCATTTGTAAATTGTGGTAGCAAATATACTGGTATACATTTCGTCGTTGTGTTGCCTTGGTAATTTGATAATGCCGTAACTTTTATTTCTATGTTTTGATTTTATTTATTAAGTCTATGGCTTAACAACTTTGCAAACTGTGTAGAGTGAAAAAAAAATTTAAAACGATTACAAATAATTTATAATATCAAAAATAAAAACCATTAAAAGTAAGAGTTCAAATCTCTTGAAAAAAACTACCTTTGACAAATTGAAAAATCAAGCGATACTATTGGGCTAATTTCAAAATATGTTCTCACATTGCTATAATAAAAAGAATTTCGAAGGATTCGCTCGGGGACATTAAATCTAATCCGTTCTAACAACTAAGGATATTCTACAACACTGTTAATAATGTCGTAAATAAAAGATAGGTAGAGGTCGGCCCTGGAAGTAATGGTTAGATGACGTTGAGGATGATCTAAGAAGCATAGGAGTGACTAACTATCTTAGTCTGGCTATGGATCGTGATGCATGGAGAAGTATTGTGGAGGAAATTAAGGCTCGCAATGAGCTGTAGTGCTATGAATGTGGAATAATGAAGTAAAAGATAAACATAATACAGATCTGCGGCCATCAAGAGACTTATCCTATGATCAAAAAGTACCGGGAAGGTGATGTTGACTGTTTCCTTGCTAAGTGCACCATGAGTACCTTCTATCGGGTCAGACAGTCAAAAAAGAAAATTATTTATCAGTTTTGAAGCATTTGAAAGATGCTGTACGTCGCAAACGGTCGGAAATGTGGGCAAACAGTTCTTGGATTTTGCATGATGATAACGCGCCATCGCACCGAGCGCAAATTATGCTGGATTATTTGACCAAACACCAAGTAAATACCATCGTGCATCCACCGTATTCACCTGATATGGCCCTGGGCAACTTCTTTTTGTTTCCCAAGTTGAAGTTACTTCGTGGAAGGAGATTTCAGCCGATATAGGTACACAAAGAGAATGCGTAGAAGGAGCTGAAGGCCTTCCCTTCGTCGGCCTACCAGGGGTGCATGGAGGACTGGGTTAAACGTTGGCACATGTGTGTTTCTTCAGACGGGTCACATTTTGAAGGAGATAAAATAAATTTGCCTAAAATCAACTCTGTTTTGTTTTATTTAAACATTCCCGGTACTTTCTGATCATAGGGTTAGATTTAAGAGCGTTAGACCAGAAAGTTTAAAGATCCAAGTGTTAATTTGAGACAAATTTTCGGAACACGTTCAAGCTTATTCGTGGTCAGTGTGAGTAGTTCACATCCGAGGCTTTGTTTTCGATCTCATTCGGGAGGATTTTTGTGTGTTGGGTTTCAAACCCAGCACACAATCAGATATCCTGGGTTGCTTCGCCTTCTTTCATTAGTTCGCTCTCAAACGGATGTTCCGAAGCTACCCAGAGGATTCTTGGGCAAAGACCAGCAGTTGTGTGCTGCTTGGGCGATATGCAGAAGAAACGTCTTGGTCACTCCCAAGTGTATGACGATCAGAGACTTTCCTCACTTGCGTGGACTTCTACGTACATACCTGATATCATCGGCCTTAACAACAACGCTCTTAGTTGTGCCTTTTCCAAACTGGATAGAGAAAGCAAATGGGTCTGGTGGTGAACGAGGGCAAAACGAAGTATTTCCTGTCTTCAAACAAACTGACGAAATAATTGACTGCATTGATGGTGTCAATGATATGAATAATGATAAACAATTAAAGGTATTTCATAATTTTTTGCGCTGAAAGTAACAGTGAAAACTCCCAGACTGCTATTCTCAGCTTTATTTATATTATATACTACTGTGTCCAAAAAATAAGGTGACATTTGATTTTAAACTGCGCGCTTTGAAGGATTAGGAGAATTCTTTTTTTTTTTAGGTTGGTAGTACTGTGAGTGACATCTATGTCAAATTTCATGTGAAATATTCATTTACTGTTTGAGATACGCGTCGTTTTGTGAGCTGCTAAAAGTGAGTTTCTCGTTTTTTGCAATGTCGAAATTTGTTGAGCAAAGAATTTGCATTAAATTTTGTTTGCGGAATCAATTTTCGGATACGTTGAGGATGGTGCAGAAAGCCTTTGGTGATGAGGCTATGTCTAAAAAAAATGTTTACAAGTGGTATAGTGAGTTCCAAGCCGGTCGTGAACGTGTCGAAGACGAAGAGCGTCCTGGGCGACCATCAACCTCAACTGACGAAGCTCACGTTCAACAAATCAAAGATTTGGTGTTGAAAAACCGTCGATTAACGAATAGAGACCTTGCTGATGATGTTGGCATATCGAAAGGCTCAGTCAATACCATTTTGAAGGATGTTTTGGGCCTCAAGCGCGTCAAATCTCGACTGGTACCGAAAACATTGAATTTTTTGGACTCGTAATTCGTGATCATTTCATCAAAAACTCAACCCATATCGTTCCGCAACCACCGTATTCACCTGATCTGGCACCGTGCGACTTCTGGCTGTTCAGCAGGCTCAAAAGACCGCTCCGGGGACACCGTTTTGACACGATAGAGGAGATTCAAGCCGCAACGAAGACGGAACTGAAGGCCATCCCGGAAAGTGACTACAACCAGTGTTTCGAAAATTGGAAAAAACGTTGGCATAAGTGCATTGTGTCGGGAGGGGATTACTTTGAAGGGGATGAAATTGATTTGGAAGAATAAATAAAGAATTTTCAAAATAAATACAATGTCACCTTATTTTTTGGACACAGTAGTATATATAATGGTGCGTATACTCTTCTTGGGTGTTTGGCCGAGCTCCTCCTCCTATTTGTGGTGTGCGTCTTAATGTTGTTCCACAAATGGAGGGACCTACAGTTTCAAATCGACTCCGAAGGGCAGATATTTTTATGAGGAGCTTTTTCATGGCAGAAATACACTCGGAGGTTTGCCATTGCCTGCCAAGGGACGACCGCTATTAGAAAAATGTTTTTCTTAATTTTTGGTGTTTCACCGAGATTCGAACCAACGTTCTCTCTGTGAATTCCGAATGGTAATCACGCACCAACCCATTCGGCTACGGCGGCAGCTTTGCACAACAAAAATGATGCAAGCACATGGTCACATAAAACACTTCTAAAAATTATTGAATTTTGCAATCTTACTTAAGATGGTGTTGACGTTGTCGATAGACTGAAATCTAACTTGTAGTATCCACGTTTTATCGTGTGTTAAATCGATGGTTAAGCTTTTCTAAGAAAACACAGCAAGTATTATTGACAGCATCCCTAATGTATTGTTGCATTTGTTCAGCGTTTCGTACCTCTTCACATCGCTTACAATACATACACCTGTTGGAACTTTAGTATCTGCATATTTTTATGTGTGTATTAGGGTAACCAGGTGGAGAAAAAATATAAATATGCATATAATACAGTAGGTTCTGTTTTTATGCGGCTTTTTTTTATGCGGTTTTGAAATAGTGCGGTTTTTTTTTAAATTACAAAATGCATATCGACCTATCGGGAATTGTACATATAAACAAGATTCTAAACCAGCTAAGCAAAAACTCATCACAGATTACATCAGAAATGCTAACCTTACAAGTATGGAAGATATATAAAGATATAATTTTCAAAGATACAATATTTTGTTTATGCGATTTTATTTAATTATTTCAGATTCATGCGGTCTATGGAACGTATCTATAGTAATAATATGGGACTAGTGCCCTTTTTTATGCGATTATTTCAGATTTATGCGGTTTTAGCATTTGAAACGTATCTATAGTTTTACTATAGAACTAGTAGCTTTTTTTATGCTGTTTTTTTTTATGCTATTTCTTGCGGAACGTATCTACCGCATAAAAACAGAACCTACTGTATAAATAAGAAATATGATATATATATATATATATATGTTTATGAAATTTTCCAAAGAAGAAAAAAATTGTAGGTCCACCTAGCAGTAACATAAGGCCTTAAGATTCTCGTGGTGGTTTAATGGTGGTGATGGTCAGTTTATTTTCTACAAAAATGTACAAAAAAATCAGGGACGCAGTGTTCAATCAGTGATGATTTTTCATTTAATTACTTCGATTTACATTTGGAAAACGATACGCACTATTGCTCTGACTCCCAGTTTGATGATACTGCACATAAACGTGGTCCAACCCATAGGGACTGGTTTTCTTGTGCATTTTATATAAGAAGAGAAAATAACGATTGCAGGAGTCTTGTACTTTTTCCTTCGATAATACTAGAACACACGTCGATGTAGCTATTTTTCATTCCACTTCATTTAATATTTTTATAAATGTAGAAATACAAATCTTCTTACAGACTACATACAACTAACAGCAACAATTATATTATACTATTTAAGCAATTTATTGAGTAATAATATTTAGATAGCTATAAATCAAAAGAAGAAGATAAAGATAAATCTAAATAAAGACGCCATACTACATCTTAGACCGTATGAGCGAAGTAAATAGTGACTTTAAAGTGTTTGGATTCATAAAATTAGAAGCAAAACACCTAATTAAGGCAAGTGCAGAATACGAATTGGCAATCACAAAATAAATGTGACTTAGAAACTGAAAAGTGGAATCAAAGATTACTTCCAAATCAGAAATTTCATTAAGAGTATTTGGATGAGGCAGACTTAGAAAATTACACATGAGAACATTTCTTAATATTTAGTTGAAGTAGATTCCTATCTACCAATTGCCAATTGGCAAGCATTGAGAAAATAATTTTCCTCATCAAAGCGCTGTGTGAGGTTTCTAAACTGGCAGTACTGCATAGTGGTACCATAAGTGACGCAATCTCAACCAACGCTGGAGTTAGACAATGGTGTTTCCTCTCACCGCTCTTTTTGCTATCGGCCTATCATCGGTCATGTGCCAACTCACCATGCGTCCTAGAGGCATTACTTGATTTTTCACCAGGAAACTTGAGGACTTGCCAAGAGAAGGCGGACGAACTAGTAGCACCGGCACGCAAAGTCGGGCAGGAAGTAAACGTCGCAAAAACCAGCGAATTGAGAATCCACTACACCTAAAATAACCACGTAATTATGGATGGCAAAGAAGTGGAGTTCTTTGGTAGCTTCTGCTACCTGGGTTGCACTATAGGAGCGGATGGTGGAGCAGAGGAAGACGCTAACAAGAGATTGAGCAAGGCAGGGCTGCATTCGGGCGCTTATGGAAAATTTGGCAAGCTCGCAAATTTCCAGAAACACCAAGCTCAGAATATTCAACGCATGTATCAAGTCGTCGCAGCTTAAAGGAAGTGAAACTTGGATTGTCTCGAAAACGACTACACAGAAACTTCAATGCTTCTCCAACAAATGCTTCAGGATAATATGCAGAATATTCTGGCCCAACATAATTAGTAACGTAGTCTGGAGACAAATGAACGAGAAGCCCATCTTATGTCCGCAAACACGCAGTAAATGCAGTTGGATAAGCCACGTTCTCAGAAAACCGTCAAGCTGGGACCATGCTAAGGCAAGATCATTTGGGGCGTACGTTGGAGAAGCCTTGTAGGGATCCAATGCTCCTCAAAGGAGTAATTAGGAGATAATAAAATATTGCTACAGTGCTACATATTCGTTTAAACGCATTGCATTTTTTTCGTTTACTTTAGAACTGTTTTAAGATTACAACAATAGCAACAACAAATATTCTTCCAAACTCTTCGTTTAGGTAACAGTAAACCATCGTTGCATTTGTTTATTATCTATTGCTTTTTGTTGTAAAATAACGGGTCTCTATTTAAAATTGTGCTTAAAAATGCTACATATTCGTATAAACGCATAGTTTGTTAAAGAGTGCAGTAGTGAAATTAAAAGTGATTAACTTGTGAATATTGTTTGTAACTGAATGTTTTGGTAAATTCTTACAATTTTTTTACACATTCATTCAAATTTCTTAGCTAAATTAAATTTTTTAACCTAATTTCTTCAGATTTTCTAAAATGCCTAAGGCAAAATACTTAAATGATGAGGAACGGGTATTGGTCAGTGTTTACCATGAGGAGGGCTATTCCAATCGTGAAATTGGACAAAAAATTGGAAGATCGGAAGGAGTTGTGCGTGCTTTCTTAAAGAAAGCAGACATTTATGGAATAAAGAAAGCAACAAGAGGCAACACAAAATTGTCACAGCGTGTCAAAAACAAAATAAAGTATGAGGATACGAAAAATTTTTTGAATTGCACACAAATAAAAAATAAATAAACGTTTTTGAGTTCATTTTTGACGGCACAAAGCACAGTTGAGCCTTGCCAGCTGACGAAAATGCTGCCCACACCATAACACTGCCACCACCAAAGTTACGCTTCGACATGCGTACATTATTTTTTTGTAGATCATGCCAATAACATGAGTATGAGTCAGGGCCATCTAAATTGAACTTCTTCTCGTCCGAAAACACAACTTTCCTCCATTCCGTAGTCCAATGAATGTGTTTACGGGCAAATTCCAAACGAGCTGTTTTTTGATGTTCCTTTAACATTGGCTTAGACTTTGGTTTTTTCCATTTTATATTTTCATCACTTCGTAAATTGTGCAAAGTGTGTTTTGCCGTTACAGGAAGACCCAATTTATTTTTTATTTGTGTGCAATTCAAAAAATTTTTCGTATCCTCATACTTTATTTTGTTTTTGACACGCTGTGACAATTTTGTGTTGCCTCTTGTTGCTTTCTTTATTCCATAAATGTCTGCTTTCTTTAAGAAAGCACGCACAACTCCTTCCGATCTTCCAATTTTTTGTCCAATTTCACGATTGGAATAGCCCTCCTCATGGTAAACACTGACCAATACCCGTTCCTCATCATTTAAGTATTTTGCCTTAGGCATTTTAGAAAATCTGAAGAAATTAGGTTAAAAAATTTAATTTAGCTAAGAAATTTGAATGAATGTGTAAAAAAATTGTAAGAATTTACCAAAACATTCAGTTACAAACAATATTCACAAGTTAATCACTTTTAATTTCACTACTGCACTCTTTAACAAACTATGCGTTTATACGAATATGTAGCATTTTTAAGCACAATTTTAAATAGAGACCCGTTATTTTACAACAAAAAGCAATAGATAATAAACAAATGCAACGATGGTTTACTATTACCTAAACGAATAGTTTGGAATAATATTTGTTGTTGCTATTGTTGTAATCTTAAAACAGTTCTAAAGTAAACGAAAAAAATGCAATGCGTTTAAACGAATATGTAGCACTGTATCACACTATACAACGACGTTGACGAGTCCACATTAGAGATTATATGAATCAGACAGGCTTAATACAGTTCTAAAATTATGTAAGTCGCCTGCATATAAAAGAAACTCAGAGAAATGAAACATTTAGAGATATCATTAATCAAAATTGCAAAGAACAAAGGGTCCAAAATGCTGCTCTGAGGGACACCGGAAAAGGAAATATTATAATATAATAAGAAGATACGTTACCGAAACCGACTACACATTCCCGATTGAAAAGGTCAGACTATATTTATTTAAGGAAAATAGAGTGAAGCCCAAAATTTATTAGTTTGGAGATTAAGATTGAGTGGCAGACTTTATCAAGAGCCTTGGAAAAGTCCATATAAACCGCATCAACTTGAAGATTATTTTTGCAAACCGATGGACAAAAATCTGAAGAACAACAAGATTAGTGACGGTTGACCTACCAGCCATAAAACCCTTCTAATTAATAGAAATATTACGTTTTACAGCGAAGTATAACTTTTGTTTTATAATGTACTCAAAGAGCTTTGAAAGATGAAAGTTTGGAAACAGACCTGTTACTCGCGATGCCGTTTTTATACCCAACTTTGTGTATAGATGTGATAGAAAAGATAACTTTCCAAGCATCTATGAATTGTCCACAAACTAACGATTTATTAAATATTAGCAGAAGTGGATAGGCAAGAGTCGAATATTTGTTAATAAAATAAGATGACAATCCATCAACATCCACTAGCCCTGAACTTCTGATGTGCTGAATACCATCCGAACTTCATCAACAGCTAGGAGGAGAGAACCAAAATTTGTCTACCCGGCCACCCTAATTTACATACACCAAAGCGTTTTATTTTATACATACATATGTATGTATGTAAAAGCAATATAAGTATATATGTATATAGCAATATACGCAGTATATATCCAAAACACATATGTGAACGCCATTTACGTATCAAGTTTACATTTGGGTTGGTTGTCTAGTGGCTAAAAATAGCGCTCCTGTAAAATCTTCACTTATCCTTGAGTGAGATTTTACAATGGAAATTATTTGTGTTACATAGCTTAGCCATTATTCTTGCGGTTGCTTTGTTCGATTGTGTTGGCATTTATTTTTGTTCTGTTTTTTTGCATTTCGTTACATATTTTTGCCTAAAGAAGAAGAAAATAATTCAAACTCAAATGGATTAAAGGCATATTTGTAATTCCCATCTATGTACAGGTGTTAGTTTGTATTTCAATTCTGTTCTGTGGTTGTGTCGGTACAAGTATCTATGTAAGTATATACCAATGCATACCGGGCGTTTTTCGTTCCTGAACCCAGCCTTTGTCGCACTACGTTGGCCTCTAATAGAGAGAAATAGTTGCTCATTTGTGTCTGTAAGAAGAGTAATTAGTTCTTTAGCTATCGTAGATTGCTTTTAATGAATTTTGATGTACTTGAGATTGATAAAACAAAAATGATATATTAGGGAAGCACAATTGACCCAACTACGGGGATCAAAAGGGCATAAGAACGATATAGGAGGGCTGTCTTTTTAAGGTTAGTAATAACTGAAAAAGAGACTTTCTTTCTAAGGATGGCGAATAACCAAAAATCAGTTTATTTACAAGTTGCTCAAGACAAATTGCTATATATTATATGAAAAAAATAATCGATTTTTCGAACTCAGTTCCGCGAATTTCAAATGCATTACTTCTAGTACCTGTACCCTTGGAAAAACATAAATAAATTATTAAAATTCTTAATGTAAAGGGTGGTTAAGTTTCAAGAGGCTACGGGATGGTTGACTTTCTGCTGAAGTTGCTGGCTTATCGACCCCTTTTCTTTCAAATAACCCTAGAGAAAGAAGTTCAACGCTGTCAAATCACATGATCTTGGCGTCCAATTGACATCGCCGCGACGTGACATTATTCGGCCATCAAATTTTTCGCGTAAAAGAGCCATTGTTTCCTTAGCTGTGTGACAAGTGGCACCGTCCTGTTGAACCCACATATCGTCCACATCCATATCTTCCAATTCGGACCATAAAAAGTTCGTTATCATCTCACGATAGCGAACACTATTCACAGTAACTGCCTGACCGGCCTCATTTTGGAAAAAATACGGCCCAATGACGCCGCCGGCCCATAAACCGCACCAAACAGTCACTCTTTGTGGGTGCATTGGTTTTTCGGCAATCACTTTTGGATTAGCATTCGCCCAAATGCGGGAATTCTGTTTTTTGACGAATCCACTGAGGTGAAAATGTGCCTCATCACTGAAGATGATTTTCTTCACGAAGTGCGCGATATGCATTTTGATTTGAACGCCCGTTTTCATAATAAGCCTGAATAACTTTAACGCATTGTTCGATTGTGAAATTGAAAAATATCAAATGAAATGCAGAAAAAAACTTGACGATGGTCATGGCTGAAATATTTGATGTTTCATTCCCACGCTGGGTTTCGAACTTAGAGCAACCAAATTCTAGCCACGCACAAATTCGACTACGGTGGCAATTTGACAGCCTTGAATGCGAATGAGCTAATATTAGAAGGTTGTGGTAATTATACAAGTAATACGTAAATGTCCTTGTGGTGAGTTTTGCCATTGCATGGGCATGGAGCTGCTAATCTGCGCACCAAATGCATTAGACATGGCTCATTTTGCCGATAAGTAATTAGAGAAAGTTTTTTCTTAACTTTTTACGTTTTTGGAAGGCCAACATGCACAGCCTGTCTGAAATTATTAGAATGCAAACTAATTTAAAAAGTTACTTACGAGCTGCTAGCGTTGCATTCTGTATTTTGGAAAATGCGTGACATTGAAGGCGAATTATCATACTTATAATTTGCAACATTATTAAAATTTTGGTACGTATTTTTGTAGGTTATGTATTCAGTCAATTGTAAATAAACCGATCGAATGCTGTTTTATACTTATATAGTATTTCCGCCGCCATTGCTCGCGCTCTTAATGAGTTCAACCAGATCTCATCTCTTATCGAGTTCGATTTTTCTTTTTTTAATGATGTTTTCATTAACCTTCTGGAATCTTGTGCGTGGTAAGCTTAAAAAATTTGGTGAATCCTCATTTTTCTCAAAATAATTTTAAAATTTATTCATCAATTTCTATTTTATCTTATTCAAAGCAGTTCTGATATGCATTTTTTGGTATCTCATTGAGCTCTCTCAGCGATTCGATTTTTATCTCCTCAATCGTCGCCAAACGCTGTTTCAATCTTGGGAACAGGAAAATGTCACAGGGGGCCAAATCTGGTGAATACGGTGGCTGAGGCATGATAACGGTGTTGTTTTTGGAAAAGCCATGCATTGTTTTCCACAATTCTGGGCGTTTTTTTCGTAAGCGGCTCATAACTTCAAGGTAATACTCCTTATTTACCGTGCGACCTTGTGGTAAACCCTGATGCACTACGCCATGGTAATCGAAGAAAACAGTGAGCAAAACCTTGATATTTGATTGAACTTTTTTTTATCTTGACTCTCCTGGACTCTTCCATTGTGACAATTGACTTTGGTTTCAATGCCATAACCATATATCCATGATTCATGACCAGTTATGACCCTTTTAATTAAATCTGGATCATCGTTGACGTCATTCAACAATTCCTGAGCGATGCTAATGCGACGTTGTTTTTGGTCAAAATTCAGTAATTTTGGCAGCGAACGTCCTGCCACACGCTTCATGTCCGAAATTTCCGAAAAAATTGCATGCCATGAGCCAACCGATATGCCGACATCCTCAGTAACTTCTCTAATTCTGACATTCGTTTGAAGCGTAAAGTTCCTTTTTTATCTGACGTCAAAAATGTCTCCATTCCTTCCGAAAAAACAGTATTTGCGGGAAGTCATGCTTTAATTATTACCTTTTAATGAAAAGTGCAGTTGAAACGTGTCGTATATTTGTCAATATTTACGGTAATCCCGCTCCATCAAACCCAACTTGTAAAGAGTGGTTTCGACGATTCCAAAGTAACAATTTCGACGTGAGTGATAAAGATCCCGAAAAAATTCGAAGATACTCAACTACAATAATTATTGGATGAAGACGAATGTCGACTTCTGGGTTTTATGTCTAAAGAGTTGGATGTTGACAGATAAACCGTCGGTAAACGGCGGCCGCCGTAGCCAAATGGGTCGGTGCGCGACTACCATTCGCAATTCACAGAGAGAACGTCGGTTCGAATCTCGGTGAAATATCAAAATTAAGAAAACAATTTTGCTAAAAGCGGTTGCCCCTCGGCAGGCAATGGCAAACCTTCGAGTGTATTCCTGCCATGAAAAAGCTCCTCATAAAAATATCTGCCGTTCGGAGTCCATTTGTGGAACAACATCAAGACGCGCACACCACAAATAGGAGTAGGAGCTCACCCAAAAACCCAAGAAAGGGTGTACGCGCCAAATATATGTGTATATATATATATATATATATATAAACGTTTGCACGCAATGGGAATGGTCCAGAAATCAGGTAACTGGGTGCCACATCATTTGAAGGAGAAGGATCTCGAGAAACGTTTAGTGACGTGTGAGATGCTTCTTCAACGGCAGAAAAGAAAAGGTTTTCTGCATCGCATCGCATCGTCACTGGCAATGAAAAATGGATCTATTATGATAACTCTAAGCGTCGAAAATATTAGAGCCTGCCAGGTGAATCAGGTCAATCGACAGCGAAGAAAATATTCAGACTTCAAAGATTATGTTGTACATCTGGTGGGATCAGAAGGATCCCAACTATTATGAATTCCTTAAACTATCTGAAACCATCACTGGCAATCGTTACCGACTGCAGCTAATGCGTTTGAATCGACCTCTCAAAGAAAAGCGGCCGGAATGGGAGTGGGAGGGTAGACTTGACAAATTGATTTTGCTACGCGACAACGCCAGGCCACATGTCGCTAAATCGGTCGAGAAATATTTAGAGCGACTGAATAGGCTGAATGCCCCACCAGCCATATTCCCCGTCCGCATTGCACCTTCGGATTACCATCTGTTCCGAGCAATGCAGCTAGCCCTTATTGGAGAGCGGTTCACTTCTTATGAGAACATCGCAAACTGGCTCAATGAATGGATCAAGTCAAAAGAACTTGAACTCCGTATGCTGCCTGAATGATGTGTTGTAGCTTCCAATGGCACATACTTCACGTAATATCATTTGTTATTTAATTGTTTAAATAATTCGTAACTTTGGCTAAGAAAGGACGGAAACTTATTCCCATAATACATTTAATAATTAATATAATATAATTTTAGAGAATTTAGGTAAGCAATGCTGAGAATCAAACGTGCAAAACATCACAAAGTGAAAAAGAAACAAACATTAAATTAACATTTACGCTTAAAAAATTAAATTTTTTGTATAGATTACAAAGAATAAAGGCAAAAATAAATATTTTTTTTTTCAATTTTTATCCTATGAAATTTTGTGGCACATTCCGCATACAATTGTACATACCCGTATATTTGCATACTTATAATATTACATTGGTATGCGCAGTTATCCGGTACACGTAATCTCAAGCACTCTGCTTCATGAAATTCTCTTAATGTCCACATTTTATTTATGCATTCATACAACTAACAAAATGCCAAATAGTCAGCTAGTCAGTTTGTAAGTCACTCTGCATTATTTTGGCACACTTTTGTCGCTGCTGGCGTTGCCAACTGCCAAATGCATAATTTTCACATTCCACTTGAATATGTAGTAGTAAAGTTTTTCATCATTTTATATCACTTTTATTTTCGTATACTTGGTTCTACGTTGCTGCGAATATCTGTTACATACACGGATACCTAGGTACGGATACAGAGCTATGTACATACATACGTACACGCATACGTAAATATTATTTCTGGCGTAGTAAACATGAAATGTCTATTAATTCTCGACGTAATCTCTTATTGCTATTTTAGTATTCAGCGCACGTGCTTGCCGCTCATTGTCGAAGTCCTTAAAATGAAAACTTTTAGTATAATTTTTGGATGACTTTACAAAAATAAAATAAATACCAGCTTGATAAAGATAAAAAGAAAAATGAATAAAAACGAAAATGGTTTTTGTTACCTGTTAACGAGTTGGCTGTATAAACATTTTTGTACTTGGTAGTGGGAAAAAGTCAAATCTGTAGCAAGTGGGAGTCCCTGCAGCAAATTTGTGATTAAAAATCAGCGCTGAGTGGCAGGTTTTTATTTTGTTAAAATTAACGTATAAGTTTTGATCACTAACTATTTTTCTAATAAAAAGAGATGTACTTGTATGTATGCATGTGCCCACATACTTTAGTTAATAAACTACTTTACTGCTTTGCTCTTTAACCTTTAGCTTTTGGAATATTATTTTATTAACTTTCTTATTGATACTTGCAGCTATACGAACGTGGTGAAATAAAGCAGCATACCTATATGTACATATGTATGTGTACATCTACTTACATATAGTGCTGATGATGATGAAAAGATTGCAAATATTTCTGTGAAATAAGAAAAAATGATAACGAGAAAGTTCAGTTGAAAAATTATATAAGTGCATACTTATGTACATACATAAATAATAATGTGAATAACATGTGTTTACATGCTTATGGAGTTATTTGCAGAACACGATATTTTAACGGTAAGTAGCTGGTACACAAGCCAAATAAGACCCATATACAAATATACATATATATATACATAAATGTAATACGTAAATAATGCATTTTAGGCTGCCAAAATTTTGTTTTAATTTCATATACGTGTGTGTATCTATTTGTCATCAACTTCTGTATACACCCTCCTCTATCCCTACAATCCTGTACGAGAATCTTTCATTATTCGTGACAGTACTTTATGTATTTACTGTCTGTGTCCTCTTGTATAAGGGGTTAGGGGTAGTCACAGGCCCGAAAAAATGATGATTTTCAAAAATTTTTTTTGCTAGTCAATTGCTTTATTTTACAAAATAAAAACATAGCATTAATACTCATGTTTCGACTTGACTTTAGCAAAATAAAAAACAAATTAATAATTGTAAAAGTTATCGCTGTTTGAGTGGAGCCCGTTTCTCCAGAATTCCCTTGCGGTGATCATCACAAGTCCTTGGAGATTCATCTAAACTCAATCGGACAAGAGAAATTAGTTTTATTAATAGATAATCTTGTGCCTGATCGAAGCTTTTTTCTTCTCAAAATTAACAATATAGCGGCCTCAGGAAATATTTTTCAGATTTTCGAGAAAAAAACCGACAATTAATTGTTAAAAAAAAATCGAAATTTTTGAAAACAATCCTTTGATCAGGCACGAAGTTTTTTATGTTTTGCAAAAGCAGTGTAAATTGTATTGAAATCTACCAACCGGTTTTTAAGTCACAGTGATCACCAGTTCAAAAAACATAGTTTGAGAAAAACGCATTTAAAGTTTTGCTATCGATTTATGTAGAGTTATACGAATTATTTAATTACTTACATTGTGCCATCTACTCCTGGGCCATATAATAGTTCTTCAGCCGTCGTAGCAGCTTCTAAAATATCGATTTGCTGTTGCCTTCGTAGCATTTTACCTTCTCCAGTGTTATCGTTAGCGCGCTTATCTGGAGCGCCCGAGCGCCCTTTGTTAATTGTTGAATAACTCGAAAAATATTTGTCAGATTCACTTTAAATTTCACACAGTATTTTTAAGATATTATACTTTAAGAAAATATAAAAATAAAATCCAATTTTTTGAAAATTCTGACTACCCCTAATCCCATAAAGTAGGCTACAGACGGCGAACGGCTCATATGTGATTTGAAGCTGATAGCGTAAAGATGGATAGCAAAAACGCGGATGATGCGATTCGAATGACTGTTCTGGGAGTATATGCCTGGTTAAAAAGAAAAAGGGAAAGAGTGCACAGAAAACAAAAAGCAAAACTCAGAAAAGTTTGGGTAAATGATTGGCTGAAAGAAGAAAGCTACCATGTTAATCGTTTTTTCAAAATTCATTTTTCCAAACTTGTTAACCATTTTCGATAAACTTGTTTCCTGAAAAAAAGAGGTACTGTGGCTGACATTTGGCATATGTATGCTATTTCTTTCGTAGCATAAGCTAACAAAGCCAAACTTAGACATAATTTTGCATAACTTAAACCAACCTATCATACCAGCATCTCGTGTTTCTGGTTAATCAATGTAGCCCTCGCTCATTTTACTTCGCTGCCATCTGAATAATGGCTGCTTGGGTGACTGTGTGAGCAGCCATAAAAATTAACCTTGAGATTGCAAGGTTGGGTTACGTCAGGAAATCAGCTCATTTCTTCAAAGTCGCTGAGAGCCGGTTAACGGTCTGATGTTGGCCACTCTCCTGCATTCTGTACATCGCGTTGTAATCTATCATCCTTGCACTTAACTTGAAA
>JAYXIM010004380.1:0-23631 GCA_037575425.1 Anastrepha fraterculus | reverse complement strand
GCGATTAATACTTTTCACAGAGCGTCGATTTTCGTAATACAATTGTACGATTTGTAAACGTTTTTGAGGCGTTCGTGTTTCTATGAGGAAATGCGAATGAGTACAGAAAAAAAGTATGTATTTAGTTTGACAGTAGTCACACGTTATCTGTCAAAAAACCTTATTGGAAAAAGTACCTCCAATTTGATCACCCTTTATCATACTGGATCAGAATATAATATGCTCGTTAATAGATTATATGACCTCAAAATGTATTTTTAATCGTAGGTTTGAAATCATAATCTCAGGCCAAGATGAACGGGAACTGGGAGGAGTCCACAGTCTTATTTGTTGTGTGCATCTTGTTGTTGCTCCAAAAATGCAGGAACCACAATTTTAAGCTGACGCCGAACGGCAGACAATTTTTATAAGGAGCTTTTCAATGCCAGAAATACACTCGGAGGTTTGCCATTGCCTGCCGAGAGTCGACCGCTATTAGAGCTATACGGACTAATATATATAATATGTACCATTAAATATTATTACTTACTAGACGCCTTTGGCATGAGTATCGAGTCATATCTTATACAGTTTATGAAAAAACTATAGCTGCTCAATATTTTATCAAATTTTTATAATACTACTTTTCTTTTGCTTTTGTTTTATCACCTTTTGATAAAACGCCAAATTTTTATCAAAATTTGAAACTTTTTAATAAGAATTTAAAAAAGTGCAAATTTGAATTGGCTCAAAATTTTCGTAGGCTCTTAATACTTTTATAACAAATGCACGACATTTTGTAAGGACAAAATGGGCAACGAAAATGAAAGCTTCGAAGAAATTTAGAATTTAGAATTTTTTTTTTAATTTTAATTACGAGCTACGGGAAAATTTGTGCAATTTGTCTAATTTTTATATAGAGTATGGAATTCAGATTTATACGGATTTTTTTAAACAATGAGTCATACTTTTAGAAAAAAATTATAAAAATTCTAAGCAAAAAAGAAACATAATCAAAACATTGATGAGCTATTGGGCGGACTGTAATAACAATACGAAATTAAATTATTTTGTATAATTGTCAATGAGAAGAACTAAGTAAAGAAGAAGAAAAAGTCAATATAACGATCATATTAATTGGCATCACAACGTTCTACACTACACGGTTCACATAACATGATGCCACGGTACATAATTTCATATCAACAATTTCACATCAAACTACAGCACATCACATGATTTAATGCCATTTGATGTCGCATCACATCGATCCATGCATCATGCACGACTCCATAACACATGATGAGTCAATTGATATAAGATATGAGTAAGTAATGATAAAATCAAGTAGCATACTCGTACGTACATAGCTAAGATGAACTAAGCAGATGTGTAAATACGTTCGTAGGTTATTCTACCTATGGTCATTTCTAAAAAAAACTTTTGAAAAAAAAATAAAGGGGGACAAATTTTAATGGGGATTTGTCGTTGGTATAATCTCAAATGCTAAACACTGTTTTCACACTTTACTGAAATTCTATCTATGGACTGAAACGGTCCATGCGTGACTGCAAGTGAACCAGTTTAACCTACCATAACAAAATTCTTCATGTTTTCTTTCTAACTATAACTATAACTTTCCAAATTTGTTCGAAATATATGATTAATTATGTCGACTGATAGATTTCAAATCTGAAAGCCAAATTAATACACAGGGTGATTCATACGGTGGATTATTTTAAAAAATTAAAAAGATTGAAAAAGCAGAAATTTTCATTGGATTCGAAAGAGCAGAAACTCCCATTGCTTTTGGAAAACGATTGCATTCACATTGCTGCTTCTGCTGGCTTTATGTAATCCATACTGCTAACCTAGTTTTCCGAGATCTGGATGACGCTTTCTGACTCTATCTCACGAACGGCTTGTTCAATATTCGCCTTAATAGCGTAAATCGTTAATGAAGAGTGCAAGCGACCTCGCCGAGTCGGCTGATAGCACAATTACCGAACTTGGAACGTAAAAGATTATGGCATTAGCTGCATGGCATGCCGCGCCATCCTGCTGAAATCAAAGATTACCCAAGCTCATGTGTTCAATTTGCGGCCGCAAACAATTATTTTCAAAGAAAATTGCGTCAAATGTTGCCCCCGCTCTAAAACGCGTACTAAATTGTCACTTTCTGAGCTCTGAGGATTCATTAGTTTTCAATGGTGAGATGCGGCAGTTTTATTGGTTAACATAAGCGCATAGTCCTTTGGCTGAAATAGTGTTTCATAATCAAACGTAAGGATTTGACTTTCAAAAAAAAAACCCACATTAAAAAGGTAATTCGTTTCTTAATTGAAGATACGGCAAGTTTCAAACGTTAGATTGCCCACACTATATTTTTATCTGAAAAATATCACGACTGTGTCGTGGGTTTTGGTTTTTAATTTGCAAAACTGTAATTTTCTTGTTTAATAAAAAAAGTAGTTTATACCAAATGCAAACTAAAAATCATTTCCATTACTTTTTTTTCAGATATATCCAAGAGATGTAAAAGAAGTAAACGGGAGCAATAATTAAAAACTTTAAAAGACATTTATGAGGTGTTTTAGGACAAAATGACTAAAAAAAAAAGAAATGGTGCTTTGAATTGATAGCCATATCTCTGTACCTTATGGCTATTTTTTTAAACCATTATTCTTAACTTTAAGACGTTTAAAAAAAAGCGATACATTGGATGAGGAAACTAAAAACAGATTTGCTACATTTCATATAAGTATACGAAGGCAGATGAATGAAATTTGGGTTGGTGTGAGTGCATATAAAAATTCACAAAACATATTTTCGTTAAAAGATCAAGTCAAGGGTATTTAAGGATACAACATGTCAAGGACATTTTTGAGGTGTTTTAGCACCGGATAACTTTGGAAAAAAATTCATAATATAGTTTACACTGTACTCTTTTACTTATTACCCACATTTCCATACCTTGCATAATTTTCGATTTGTACGATTTTTTAAAACCATATTCTTGTAGAAACACTAAGGTCCTTTAAAAACAAAAACTCGGACGTTCGGTGAAAAAACTAAAAACGCACATTTATTATAATATTTGAGCGCGTACCACCTACTCTTAAAGATTAGTTGAAACCATACGACGCATTAAGTGTTTAAGCCTAATTTCCTTCGTTAAAAACCATATCTTTTTACATAGAGTGCGATATTTTACATAAAGCGTAAAATGAGCAAAATACTTCAATTTATACGTATCGCTTATCTGATCAAATGTGTCTATTGATAATAGTAACATCTGCTCACATAATAGTTATTTATTAAAACACACCCGCATGATGCACGTCATAATACACGTAAGATGCAAGTGACCTCATTTCTCAGAATCTACACAAATATTTATATGAAAATTCATGTCACTCCGCACAAACCTGTGTTGGCAGACCAGCAACGCCAGAGTAGGCTAAACCTTGCGGAATGACCGTCAAACCGACCGTTATGCCCGCTATCAGATCACCGATTGCATCGCTCCGTGTATATCGCGGCAGCCATTCCACGATCGGCAAACGTTTGTAAAGTGTCTTCTTCCGAAAGACATTCTTCAGACCGGACGCACAGAAATCGCCAAAGCTACGCCCTTCTGTTGGTGTTTGATGATCGGTTACAAGTATGAATTCAGCGGAGCCATTGTATTGTGTCTCGAGAGGCTGATCGATTTGGGAGCGCGTTCGAAATTCTTCTGCCGTTTCAACACTTGACATATTCCGTTTCGTATAGGTGAGTGATTTTTGCTACTTTTGTTTTTTAACTTATTTAAATTAATTTTGTTCCACTTTTGTGTTCTTTTTGTTATTCTTTGTAAGCTGGAATTTAATTAAATTTTTCACAACTTTGTTTATTCTTTGCTCTTATTTTATTTGAGTTCTACTTCTATTTTGTATTTTTTATTGCAAATTTTATGCAGAGATTTTCACGTAACCCATTGATAAATAAATGTATTGAAACAGTAAATTCAAGTCGGCGATCTTCACACGTCCATGCGCGTCAAGCTGCATGAAGAGAGTAATTCTTCAAGTGGGAAAAGTGTCGCTCTAACCGTTCGCACCTATAGTTAACAAAGCTTGTTGAACATATGTACTTATGCCTACTTATACGAGTACCTCTTATAGTAAAAGTGATTATATTTGTACTATTAATGAGCAGGTCTCCGTATTAAAATATTTGTCTATGTTCACCGCATGTGTTTGCTTAAGACAAATTATTAAGATAACCAAAGAAATTCGGTTGACTTGGCAAATATTTACAGCATTCACGATTGTGATGTTCGTCCATTAGCAGCTAATTTTGATTCAGATATAGATTGCTATTTTAAATCTTTACTGATAAGCATAATTTTCCATCATTCGGACAAAATATTAATATACTAAATTTAGCAAACAAGAATCATTTGAAATTAAGTGAAAATATAAATATGAGTGAGCTTAGCAGGGAAATTAAATTACTCATTAAAAGTACTGGAACATATAATATATACTTGCCCTTATCAACCAATTTGTAGTGTGCGTCTTGATGTTATCTCATCAATGGAAGGGCTTACAATATTGTGTCACTTCCGAACGAAGATAGTTTTTTTGAGAAGGTTTTTCTCCCCTGTTAACCATTCATGATTTTTACGATGGCATTCAGCACACTAAAAGCTCATTGAAAGATGATCCTGATGGATTCTCATCATAGTTTTTCAAGCAATTTTCGGCTTTTGCCTATCCACTTCAGACAATTCATTCATATTCATACTGAGAGTAAATAGAACATTCCGAACTACAGGCCTATTTCTAAACTTTGAACGATTACAAATCTTTTTGTGTAAATTATAAAACAAAAATTATACTTCGCTGTCAAATGTAATATTTCAATTAAGCAGCATGGTTTTATGGCTGGTTGGCTTTCAAAGTTTTCAAGTTGATGTTGTTTATACGGATTTTTCCAAGATTTTCAATACATTGTGTCTTGTGTTTTGGGTTTCACTATATTTTCCTTGTATGGATAAAGTCGTACTTTTTCAATCTCGAATGTATAGCGTATCTTCTTATTCTTTTATTGCCTCTTCCGGTTTCCCTCAGGGCATTATTTTGTGCACTTTGTTCTTTGTAATTTTTATTAATTACGTAATAACGTATCTGAATGCTTCCATTTCTTTGAGTTTCTTCCGTTTCTACTGTTGTTGAGGTAGTGGTATGGTGTGATAGGAAACTGCCGCAACTAAATGTTATGAATTGTTCTTAAGAACTGTTGGCATTTTCTAAGTCTAAGCGTTTACGCTGTACTTCATAATTTGTAAAGAACCCTTAATGAAATTTGTGATTTGGAAGTAATCTTTGATTTAAATTTTCAGTTTCTTAGTCAGTCATAGAATTTTCTCATCGCCAAATCGTGTTCTACACCTCGATTCATTCGGTGTTTCTTTTCTGATTTGCTTCCATTTTTTCTCGCTCGCACAGTCCAAGCTGGAGTATGCCGTTTTTATTTGGAGGTCATATCATCGATGTCACATCGCTAGCCTTGAAGGCATTCAAAAGTAATTTCTTCATTTTAGACCCACATCTTTAAACTTTGCTGATCCGATTCCTTCATACAACACAAGGTATGCAATATCAAATTTAATTAAAAAATCGTTACAAAGAGAAGAAGTATACTTTCACTCTGGTTTATTTTCGTGTATATAAATGGGACAGTTGACTCGCGATTGCTATTAGAGCCCATTCATTTCAACATATGCCAAAAAAATCTTTGAAGCAAGACTTGTTTTCCTAAAGCGGGTTAGAACTGGTTATGCCTCGATGGCAGCGTTGAATTGAATGAGTTCAAAAAGGTTTCAAATTATTTGGCTTTTCATTTTTCATCTTCAAAACAAACATTCAAATTGTAACTCAATAAAATAGTTGCTACAGTTCATTCTACAATTAATCCTACATAGGTATATAGTCTGTGAGAATCCCTGTATTTCTAGATTTACTGAATAAATTTAAATTACTAATAATATTCTTTGTTTATCGTAGAACCATTTGGAACAAATTCCGAGTGCACAACACCATGATAATCAAAGAAAACGAGTAGCACGTCTTTCACTTTTGACCGACTTTGACGTGGGTTTCGGCTCATGTGGATAGCGCAATTCAGCCGCCTGTTCACTGGTTTGCATGTCAAACTCATATACCACGTCTCATCACCTGTTATGATGCACTGGATAAACGTTGGGTTCGAATTCACTTGCTCAATTCACTTGCATGTCTTCAGCCACCTTCTTCCGATGATTTTTTTTTAAAGAAATTCAACTCTCTTGTAACGAGTCGAGCAGCCACGCGTCTCATTCCCTATTGATAGTGTAAAATGTTGTCATTTGATTCGTGAGACACGCTAAGGTCATGAGCTACCTCCCTCAAACTTAAATGATGGTTTTCCAGCACCATTTCCTCAACTTTGTCAACATTTCATCCGTATAAGACGTTGATGGGCGCCCAGATCGAGGCATACTTCAATATTAGGCTCATTTGAGTTCGTAGTCACAGGCACATTGTGGGAAGCTGCTGGACGAACGAGGCAGTTAAGCAGAGAATCCTCGAGGTGGTTTCCTCGCGTAATTAGAAAATTGGGGTTCTCTCAAAAATTGGTGGTCTGCTCCTGGAAAAGTGTGATTCGCGTTACCTCAGATAGCTCTGGGGTAATCCACGAACGTGCAAATTAGCGAGATGCCTCTGGCTACGGGTAGATCGAAGGCGCTCGATCGAACTTCTACGCTAACAAAGCCGCCACTCGCAAATTTTAAGGATGTCCTTTCGGGACTATGTATGGAGGGTGAGGTAAAATCATCCAAACTCTTCTCCACTGCTGTTTTTCTCGCGCTGAGCTGAGATTCAGACATCTTGTTCTCACTTTTTTTAAATAAATATTCTTTATTTCATCAGAATTGGCTTACGAACGAAAGGAATACCTTAATTTTATTTCAAACTCAGCCTCAGCTTATGATTGCTACCTATTCTGAACTCCTGATTTAAGTTTTCTACCACTGAATCGGTCTTAATGATATTCGCGTAAGATCTATTCGAGTTTATAAAGAAAAGGTCTATGTAATATAAAGTTTTGATATTTGCGCCTATTTATCGCGTTTGTTCACAGAAAATAAACATTTCTAGTATTTACAATGTAAAAGTTTTCAAAGCGCAAATTTCCTGCTTGGTTTTTATTTTTATTAGAAGCAGGGAAAACTTTTAATGCAAAAAGGAACAAACAATTTTAGTCGTAGCTGGGTATGCCAGCGATAAAAAAAAACATTGTTGACTACTCAAATTAATTGTTATAAAACCAGAGTTTGTTCCGATTCAAGTATTTTACAGAACAGAAAGGAAGTAGAGGTGTGTCTCTGCCAAAAAGAGCATTGTTACGAAATTTAAGTAAACTGAATGAACTCAATATCGGCAAATAGTCAGAGGCGGGTACAATTCCTATGGAGTATAAGTATGTATATACTTGTATGTACATCTTCTGCCGTTAAGAAAAGTCAGTTCCACAATATTTAATAATAACTATTTAACTAGCGTCTCCAATCTCTATCTTTATGAATCAGTGAGTCTCGAGCATTTTGTTGATAAAAGCGGTAGATAAAGCATTTATAACGATTGTAGGACTTGTTAATATTCACGAAGCACTAATTAAGTAAGCTTTATTACACAAACTACTGTTCAAGTATATAACTTTTATGTAATAAAGCTTTTGGTTTATTTAAAACGTATCTGATACTAACCAACAATAACACTGAAGTCAACGAATCGTAGATTGATGGAACCAAAAATACAATTTATAGTCTTATTATTTTACTAGACACAGGGCTGCACTGAAGCAGAAAAAATAAAGAACCAAGAACAAGTGCCTTCAGCAAAAATAAAAAAAAGTATTAAAAATCATTGTGATTTTATAGCCGTCAAAACTTTCACTTTATTGTACCAAAATTAAATGAGCTATAAAACTGCATACTCTGAATTATTCTAAAAATTCAGATTGAAAAGTAAACAAATTTAGATAAAATTTTGTTGAAGATAAAATTTTTTTGAAATCTTTCTAAATTTTGCACACAGTTACAGAGCAACTTATAAACATTTTGGGCAGCAACAACAAAGTACAGATGAGAATGGTGGAACAATGAACTTAGTGAAATAACTAATAGCGGTTTGTGATATAGGGGCTCCCCTAACTATAGCCAATCCTCTGAAGGCAGGCAACTGTGATAGAAAAATGTAAGTAAAATGATTGGAAAGTTAAATTGATTAGAAAAAATAGGCTAACGTGGCCCTTAAAGCCAAATATAAATAATAGTAAGCATAGTTAGATAATTTCTTAGTTATCATTCACAATGACATCAAATTGTCATCCAAAATCCGTGATCAACGCCAAGCAAATCAAAAGAAAATCACTATACGAGGTATTGTTTTAAAAATCCGTCCTTTAGTCATAATTTGTCAAAACGAAATGTTAAAAATAAATGAAAAAAAAAATGAAATTTATCCTATGGCGCTTTTGAGCGATTCGATGTCGTGTGATCGAAATATTTCAGACATAGTTTTCAATTTTTCTAAAAATTGATTTATTTGTAGGCTTGCGTGTAATAAGAAGTAAACTGAACAATTTTGGAAACTATTCACAAATTTTAAGAATTATTCAATGTTGAAATATTAAGTATTGAGTTTTTAACGTCAAATATTTGCTTTATAGTTTCTTCTTTGTCTTTTTTAGGATGAAACATTCTAATAAGAAAAAAAAAACATTTTTTGGGATGGCGCACAAGCGCAAGTAACACACAAGGACACAGTAATTTAGTGTCACTGCGGTTCTGTTACTTCGAAACATAGATGGGCATCACATTAAGTGAAGCTAGTTAACGAATTTTCGTGATAAAACCGTATAATACTGGAATTTTCAAATTATGTGCATACACATTTTTATTACCATCGATAGGATACATTGATTTATAAAGACCAGAAGAAGAAAATGTATTGCCTTTGACTGAGCGAAAAAGATGCCAATATACTAAACGATATCTTATAAGCCATACAAGCTGGGTATTGTAAAATGTAAAATTATATTCAAATTTTGATTTTCAGTAAAAAAAAATAATAATCTCTACCTTAAACCCTAATCAGGTTTTTTTTTTGTGCACGATACCAACGGGTCTGGCTAATACGTATACACTTGTGTTAACAATAATAGGCGGTGACATATTGAAAAGATTTATCTTTTTTTCTTAAATTTTTTTTAGTTTTTATAAAATTATTGTTCATTCTTCAGCAAATACATGTAACCTAAAGTTTTAAACTATGTATAAAATTAAAAAAAAATTGAAAATATTTTCAAACTTTTTTGCGAGACTGTTTTGAAATATTCTAGGCTTGCAATTTTGCCACCCATTTTTTAAATTAATCTTTATATAAAATGTATATATCTATATATCTTTGTTTTTTTTCTTTGACGGTGTTAAATACAATAGTAGTATGAATAGTATAAATTAATATAATGAAATGTTTAGTGAAAATGCACAAGACCGCTAACAAAACAAAAAAAAAGAAATTCTACTAAAAACGATTTTCGAGCTCTTTCTTTTTGAGTTCTATTATATCAAATTCATACCCAAAATTTTGGTAAAAATTCCGACTAAAAAGTTTGAAATTTCGATGAAATTTTACTGAATTTTTTTTTAATTTTGTATAAAGTTTGAAAGTTATGTTAAGAAAATAAATAAACAGTCAAAACTTTGCAATATATCACGTCGCTATTATTCTGAATACAGGTATATAAATAGATATCTGAAGGAACTTTTTCTATCGAACTGCATAGTATAAGTGTATAAATTATTGTATTTCATGCGTTTGTTGGTGTTACGAGTAAGTTTACTTTTTAATGTTGAAACAGGTTTTTCAATCTATTCAATGAATATAGAAAAGCTTCTTTGTGGAAAACATGTTGTCCAGACCCACACGCCAAACTCAAAAACATCGGCACAATAATAAGATAGTATTTTTTTTATACAGTACACAGTAGGTTGTATTTTAGCATTACAAAGAAAAAACTAAGTAAACAACTATTATGTAAACATAACAACGAATAAGTCAGACTCAATTTTCTATTTAGTTGGTTCATCAATATCTTGATAATAGGTGGCACAGTTGCATAGAACAATTTTAGAGTAGTTGGATACTGAACACCAAACCGTTACAAAATTAATGAGCAAAAGGGGGGAGGCCGAGTTATTCGATTTTTTACAGAAAACAAGCCAAGTACTGGCTCAGATATACATACCTTATTTAATTGGATAAAGCGCCAATCGGACACGGAGCTTGTTTATCAGATTAGTTCGAATAAATGCCGATGTCGATGAAAAATTACGCCCACACGTAAGAAGACTTTCAACATTAACTGATGAGTGAACAAAATAAAAGCTTTGGTGTTCAAAAATCATTAGATCCCGACGGATACTGTTAACCCACCGTCCGTCGGGCTACTTTTTATTACTAATATCCGTCATGTGCGGTCCTCTACGACCCTAAATTTTAAATAATTGCATAAATATTATGTATCAGAAATTGCAGAAATATTTAAATTTAAAATTTAATATTAACTTTCTTTAACCAAAATTTTTGTAGACGTATTTGAAATAAAAAACACATTATGTTACTTAACAAAACATAAATTATGTGAAATCTTAGATTACTAAAACAATCAACTGTATAAACAAAAAGTTCAGAGGAAAAGAATTCATTTATATTTTATTTCTACAACTTTAAATTTTTCAAAACTAAAAGAGTTATTAAAAACAAAAGCAGTGGGAAAAGCAACAACAAACATAAAAATCCTATGGCCAAAATTGAACATTTTTACTCTAAGCATTCCACGAAAATTGTTTGGCAGTGATTTGGACAAACAGTTTTTTTGTTTGAATGGGCACATGTTTTTAGAGAATATAAATACAAGCTTGCCAATGCTTTTTTGTTTTGGTTCTATGATATTTTCTTGTTCGTAAGAGCATTGTGTAAAACGCTGAATGGGAAACCGCAACTCCCGAGATAATGTTTTGATTGTGCTTTGACAACCAAGATGAATTTCAATCATGATTCAATTACTAAAGGTTTGCTCAGTAAGCAGTTTTCTCGTTCCCTCTTGACAAATCGGCTCACTTAGCAAGAAACTGTGTTGCTAACTCTAGAAATTTTGAGTAAAATCATTGCTATTTGATTTTTTTGAAATTTTTCTATTGGCTGACATTTCAATTTCTGAATTCGTGAATTGGAGTAAGTTTTTTATTGAATTCGAATTATTTCAT
Organism: Anastrepha fraterculus; assembly: GCA_037575425.1. Classification (NCBI taxonomy): domain Eukaryota; kingdom Metazoa; phylum Arthropoda; class Insecta; order Diptera; family Tephritidae; genus Anastrepha; species Anastrepha fraterculus. The sequence continues at coordinate 12,290 of JAYXIM010004380.1, read as the reverse complement.
AAATAAATTATAACTTTACATTGATTAGGTGATTCGGTTATTTGGGGTTTTTCCTGCCCAGTGTAGCGACACTTCCTTCGCAAGTGCGTCATACAGACATAAACACGTAAGTTTAAACCAGGGGCCAATACACTGTGTTACTATTTAACAAGTGAACCTTTTTGCTTACAGGTTTCTAACTACCCAACTACAGCGCCACTCGTAATTTACAACCCATATCTTAATTGGCATGTATAGGTAAGTGTATAAATTATGCGTCATTTTTTTTTGTCGCAAAAATAGTAATTTGTTTTTTAGCTTATTTTATTTTATATATTTTTTATTTTATATATATTTTATTTTATATATTTAATATTTATATGATGCTATATATAAATTAGCTTTAGTAAATGAATCATAATATAAATATTATGTAAGGGAATAAGTTTCCGCCCTCGTGAAAGAGGTGTCGCTGCTGATACTATTTTTGTGTTCGCTCTAGTAATATGATTTGAAGGTGGATATGCGAGGTCTCGATCGCAGTAGTTGACATTCGTTTGAAGCGTAAAGATTTTTATCTGACGTCAAAAATGTCTACGTTCGCCCCAAAAACAGTATTTGCGTAAAGTTATATTACCTTTTAAAGAAAAGTGTAGCTGAAACATGTCGTAACTACAAGAATTATTGGATAAAGACGCATGTCGAATCCTTGATGATATGTCTAAAGAGTTTGATGTTGACAGATAAATCAGCGGTAAACGTTTGCACGCAATGGGAATAGTCCAGAAAATAGGGTGTCACATCAATTGAAGGAGAGGGATATCGAGAACGTTTGTTGACGTGTGAGATGCTTCTTGAACGGCGGAAAAGAAAAGGTTTTCTGCATTGCATCGTCACTGGCGATGAAAAATTTATCTATTATGATAACCCTAAGCATCGAAAATGTTGGAGCCTGCTAGGTGAACCAGGTCCATCGACAGCGAAAAAAATATTCATGCTTCAAAGGTTATGTTGGGCATCTGGTGGGATCAGAAGGGTGTCATCTATTATGAACTCATTAAACCATCTGAAACCATCACTGGCGCTCGTTACCGACTGCAGCTAATGCGTTTGAATCGAGCTCTCAAAGAAAAGCGATCGGAATGGGACGGTAGACATGATGAACTGATTTTTCTGGACGTTTTTTATGTGACGATGATGTTTACAACATCATTGTTGCGCAAAGTTGAGAGTAGCAGTCGGGCAACTATCACTGCCACTTGCTACTGAAAAAATTAGGTTAATTATTTTTGTCATTGTTTGTTATTGTCAAATATTTCGTCATTTTTTTCTCTTCAAACAACCACAAAATGTGAGATTCTTGTTGTTCAAACAGTAGTAAGTAACGAAGGAACGATGTTACATAAACCGTCACTTGCAGCGAAAAACTATCCAAAGAAGTTTATAGTAAAACGATTGTCTTTTATAATAGCGACGCAATAACTGCGGGAAATCACACAGGATATGTTAAGCCTAGCATCACTTGAAGCTAAAGGTTGGACCGTAAGTTAATTCGTAGAATAAGATGCATTACTATTTTTTTTTGTTTTCACTTCACGCGACGGATGGCGGGTGAGTATTTCAATTGGATCAAGCCAAACTTCTTTGGAAGATGTTTTGTGTCTGAAATCTCATTTGGTGCCGTGCACCAACTTACACTGCGTTGGTTCTTCGAGAGTATATAAAAATATATAGCGTTTATGTATTTGATATGATACCCTGTGATTTTTTGTTTGCTCGAGTCAAGAACCATTACGGGGAACGCGTTTTAACAGCCGAAATAGAGTTCCAGGAAAGTTTCGGAGGCTGGATCAAACGCTAGCATAAGTGCGTTGCAGTTGTTGGGAAGTATTTTGAAGGCAATAATATCACTTTTAAGGAATAAACTTGCATTTTGAGTTTTCTCAATATATTCCTCGAACTTTTTTATCAAGGTGGTATGTCCAAAGCTATCGAAGAAGTGGTGAAACAGAAGAAACTTCCCCTTCTATTACCATGAGCAATTCACTAATCACAGGTTCAAAGTCACAAAAACCTTGGTATTCGGGAACTAGCAGTACGTACCCGTATTTTAAATTTCCTTTTCATACACTTCGTTTTTGTTGTAATCCATAATTGTATTAATAATAGTAAATTGATATTTATCTTTCCAATTTTCCACTTAACAAGCGAATAGTGACGAAGTAGATTTAGATAACTAAATTTTTCCTTAACATTTTATAAATCAAAACAACAATAGCAACACTGAATGTTTATGTTAAAAATTTTCACAAATGTGTATGTATTTAGTATTTCGCAAATATGCATGTGTACATATACACACATACAGGGATAATTAACATACATACAATTAAATTGATAAGTCTATAAAATGTGTTTATTTAGCTGAATAGAAATCATACTCGTATCTGGTGAAATATCATTTATCAACTCGAATGCGAAGCCCCATTGGCAAGTTTATGCAAATAAACTACGTGCGAGTAAGTGCATTTAGCCTTTTTGTAATATATAAATAAGCACATAAATATACATACATAAATGTATATACATACATACATGTTTATTGTCGAGGCGATTATCAAATTTATTTTCTTAATGTTTATTTTGTTCATTCATTTATTCTAAAATTATTTGTTATTCCAATAAAGTAATCCATTGACCGAAAATTTTAATTATTGCCCAATTAATTCTTCATATATCCGATCGCGCTGATGCAAAAGGTTATTTGTTTTTGACACATATGGACATATATTCACCAAAATGATCAGATTTACGGAAACAAATTTTGAAAAAACTTGAAAAAGTAAGGGAGAATGGGGAGTTTTGAGACGGGTTTTGTTTTTGGACCCGTATTACTCAAAATCTTAATATTCTGCATATGTCAACGATGGAATCTTTAGTCAATGAATACTGGAAGCTATTGGTATGGCCTATTTAATAAAACTACAATTTTCCTTAAAATTAAAATTGTATATAATCATATAAAATATAATACAAAATACAAAAATGTGGGGAGTTGTGAGACACCATGGTTTAAATCAATAAAAATGACTTATTTTAGTTGTTAGTTCTTTATTAAGATGAAAAATAGAAAAGAAAAGACAAAAAGTGTATAAAAAATGCAATGCCATCAATCTGATGATTCGCAGTGAGAACATGTATAATAACCAGTTCGTAAATTGGCACACTTTAGGTGCACAGCTCGCTCGCATACATTGCAATGAATGGAGTTGTTTCTGCTTAACTTTTTCGGCATTTGCAGAAAATTTTCATGATATATTATATTTGTATATATGATAATGCATGAATATTGCGAGGTACTTATGACAGATGCGTTAAAACGTCGAAAAAAACGGTGTCTCACAACTCCCCACATTTGTTGTCTTACAACTCCCCAAATCGTTTTTTTTTATAAATGGCCGCGTAGTCACAAACACATCGAACGCCCAAGTGAATGTGTAAATTCAAAGCTAATAGGCCAATTAATAGTTTGTATATATTAACATTTGCAGTTTGTTTCAACAACTGATCGAATGTATCGCAAAACAAATGATAAAAAAACTTACCGAGAAATTCCAAAAGACAGTAACTGGAGAGACGCATCGAACGCGTGTAAATATGACCAATGCTAGCTGAAAAGTGAGATCGCATCGAGAACACTTGTTGACACTTAAAATCGAATGTAAACAAATGAATAATGCCGAACGGTAACAATGTCTCACAACTCCCTATGTCTCACAACTCCCTATGTCTCACAACTCCCCATTCTCCCCTACTATTGAAATTGAACCCAAAGGTTAAAATTATACCCTACACTGCACCAAAAGCATCAAACTTTGAATTTGATGAAACTGCACAGCCGAAAATGGCAGAATTGAATTTGATAATATCAGGTGTTTTTTTAAGAGCTTGAGAACTTACAATGATAATACAAAACAAAAATATTGTTGGAATGCATGTTTTTATTATAATCTGGCAGATAATTCCATGGCACATATTTTTGGAATTTGATATCCGGCATATGTATGTCCGCTGCGGCTACGAGTTACATGGTTCATTCGATTAGTCGTATTTTTGACTACTTTTTCCAATAAATCTGAATGTCGTTATTATTCAACATTTCCTCAATTTAGAAGTGTTGTTCTAACGTTAACCTTCCTACGGTCTTCAAATTAACTGACGCGGACGGACTTCGGGTCAAATTTGACCCAATACGATATTTTCAAGGTTTATACTTGGTTTTTGATTATTTTTACTGTTAGGTTTTTTTTCCATTAAATGGGTATCTTAAATAAAAATGAAAATCTAAATATATTTATTCCATTTTTATGGGAATAATACAAACTTTAACAAAAACGTTTATTCAATAACAAAAAGATATTCATGAATAACGAAAGCTTTGAATAAAAAGTGTATTTAATAATGAAAGAAGAAAGAAATAAATTATTTCAGACAGTTTGTACACAAATTAATAGTTTTAGAATGTTGTTTACATATATATTTATTACAAATGTCGCAAACTAGTCCTGTTTTATTATCAGTTTTTGGGCATAGTTGACATCGACTTCTTTTAGTTATTTTCTTTTCCGGCGTGTATCCTAATTGACCTGATCCTTTCGTATTTTTTTGGCAATTTCAAGTGAAAAATGTGCTCGTGGTAAAGTTTGTCGCTTTTTTATATAGGGTGTTACGAGCTGCATACCAAGGTTTTCCAAGTAAAAACGGCGCTTTGTAAGACAGCCCTCTTTCCAAGCGTGGTTGGCGAATTTGAATAAAACGAAAGCGTTATAAGCTGAAATGTCGATTATGTTACTAAACACTACTTGAGGCCACCGTTTTGTCATTCGTTTGCAAGTGTAACCGCTTACAGCTTTGTCCAATGTGTCTACACCACCTTTACATTTATTGTAGTCCAGTATTATTTCTGGCTTTTTATCCGGACGATTACTAATTTTTGAATCATGGTGTAGAGTGCTAAGTAGAATCACAGCTCTATTTTTCTTAGGTATGTACGAAACGAGAGTTGTTTGTTCGGTAAAAGCGAAGATTGATGAATTTAGTGGCCTTCTTTTTATGTTCACTAAGTCTGGTGGTAGTTCGGGCTTGTTTTTGCGTATTGTTCCTAGTATCGTAATACGTTTCTCCAATAATTTTTGTGCCAATTGATAAGTCGTGAAAAAATTGTCGGTTGTGAGGTTATGTCCTTTTAGCCCTTCAATCAAATCAAGAACAACACGCATTCCTTGATTTTTTTCGGGGGTTCTTCCGATTGCCTTGCCAGTGTAAGGTTGGATGTTCCAAACATAGCCCGTTGTTGAATCACAAAGTACCCAAAATTTGATTCCATACTTTGCAGGCATGTATTGGCGGAATGGACATCTTCCTCTGAAAGCTACTAATTGTTCATCGATGGTCACGTTTTCCGTTGGATTGTAAAGCTTAGGTAATATCTCAACCCATTGATTCCACAAATCACGTATAGGAGCAAATTTATCCAACGATCTTCGTTCACTTCGAGTTTCCCTGTTGTCGAACCTAATCACCCTCGATATTTTTTTGAAAGTCTTCAAAGGCATAGTTGCAGCGAATATTGGTCGTCCGGTTTCAGGGTTCCAAAGACTTTCACAGCTTTCGTTATTTGATCGAAAAACGCCAGCTAATATTAGCAATCCAATAAATGCAAATAGTTCGATGTTTTCAATATCCAGCCATTCTTCACCATATATTCGTTTTCCCTCAATGTTTGTGTAGGTCAATATCGTACGTATCAAAGGAGGTGGAAAAAATAGTTCAAAGCTAGAAATTTCTTTTTCGGTAATTCGTGAGCACGAGTAGCGCGTTAGTCCAGGAATCAAGCTGATAATATTTTCTCTTGAAGCTCTTCCGGCACTTGTTACAAGAGGGGTTTTTGAAAAGTTTATTTTACCATTTTTTGACGACATCATTTCAGAAGGCTCAAGAGAATTTTCGTCATCACTAAAATCACTGTCGGAAGAATCTGCAACCTCAACATGATCTTCGAATTCAGAACATGATTCCTCATCATCCGAAAACGCGGCCAAAGAGAATTCACTTTCACTATCACTCATCGTTACGAAATAAATAGTCGAATAACCAAACAAAGCACGTGCTTTTAAATTTGTGTTTACTGTGAACTCAATAAAAGCAGATTAAATAATACAATGCAACCGCTGAGCCGAAAATTTGCAACTAGCAAATAAATTTATCAAATAACGTCTGATTTATACGTTGGGTCAAATTTGACCCGAGGGTCGTAGATGTATAAAAATTTCTACGCGACAGAGCCTAAATTATTTTTTTTTTATTTTACGCTTATTATATAAAATATAATAAATTAGAAAAAGTCACGAAACATCAAGTCCTGAAAAAATTTGGTTCTTGAAAAAACTTAATTTTTTTCCTGAAATGGGTCAAAAATGACCCGAAGACCGTAGGAAGGTTAAACAATTTATTCGGACTTACCAAACCTTACTGAACAGAAATGTTAACCCAGCTTGCTATTCTCAGCTGTCAAAACATAGTTATCGTTATCGATAGTTCTCATGTAGATAAAAAAATACCCAAATTGAAAGCTTCAATCTTAGCACTTCGTATAATTTCTGATAGGACAGCACAAATTTCTACCAAAATCTTGACGATCTTGGTGCTTTATTTGGTTACAGACTTTCCTTCGATAGCAATATAAATTTCGTCAATGCGAAATCGTATGCTGCACTGAACTTTGCGTTTCGTAATTGGACGAAATTTTCCATATAGAATGACAAATATAGATAATTGCATGAAAAGATCCTTATATTGTTATTATATAAGTACCTTAAAACTACTATTCACAAATTTTGTCCACCTGCATCCTGAATACGCTGCATTTATTTGGATACCGAATAGTAAACTCTTTATAGACAGAATTGCGCGAGCAAAAGGTATTTTTTAAATTTGTTCTTCGGTTCCAGAAGTGCTAATTATTATATGTGAAAAATTATATCATTTTAGACATTTAAATGATGATCATATGAGCCCGTACACTTAAAATCCGCCAGTCGATACATGAATGCCTAATTTTTGAGAACGTCGAAATATTGATGTTGAAGGTTGTTCATTGTAAGAAGTAATTGCTGCGCTATAGCATTAATATTCTCAACATAACGTCCAATTTTTAGTCTGTGAGTCCATTTTCTATTCTCTTCAGAGCCAGAGCTAGTTTCTTGAAATTTTTTCACCAACATTTGAATTGTCGACTCATTCGGACGATTATTTTCACCAAAAAAAGTCACAAATTTTGCGTTATGTTGTTCTTAAACACCCACCATTTTCATAATAAATTTCAATCATTTTACCGCCTTATTCACTACTGACATCTGGTTTCCCTTTGCGTCTTTTGAAAGACCGTTTATTACTCTTTTTACAATTGTCATTCCAAATTAATTAGGAATTGTAGATAAATGAGCCTTTGATTTTATATGGAGATATTTCAGGTTTTGCACTTCAATAATTTGAAAAATATGGATATACTTGTATGTTATTACACTAGTATTTTTCAAAACATTAAATTGATTTAAATTTATAATGTCATCATTTTTTGAATGTGCTTAACCAAAATTTATACTTTTAATGACTTCAGAAGGATTTACACCAATTTCACTGTCAGCAAAAATCTTAAATTTACAAAATATTAACTACGGGATCTCAATTAAAACAAACCAACTTCTTGAAATTTGTATAAAATAGTTCTACAAAAAAAAAAAAAATAAACAAACAAAATAAAAAGGCTTTATTTTATTTTGATAATCTTACTATTAAAATAGTCACAATGGATAGGCTACGGTCAAAGTGAACTGGTTTAAATACCGACTGCCACTTCTACTATTAATATATTTTAACTTTTTTCATTATGGTCAAGTTTTAGAAAAGTGTTGGAGGATAATAAATCCAATATACCTTTACATATTTCGAATGCGATGGGCCTGGAATAATGGTATGAACTTGATAGTACTCGTACAATATTTCCAAAGTTCTGTGGTCTTCCCCGTGAAGACAATACATTTATTAATCTATAGTAAAATCCTCATTTCAACTAAATGAAGTTTTACAGAACATTGCACTAAATGGTTTCCTTTTTAAAATACGTTTCCAACCTATCTTCAAATAATTTAATTTTTCACCATTGCTATTTCGCCTTCTTAGAATTGCATCTTTTAAGGGTTTTGTAGAAACAAAATCAGCTTCTTGCATTTCACGAAATAAATTTTTTATATATTCGGAATTGTTTTATGATAGTATAATAGTTTTGAAGGACATACAATAAATCTTTTTTTCTTATCGTCTTCTCGATAGTTCTATAATCGACATCATTTGGCAGACAAGAGTACCCCGCCGTTCTCGGGGGACTGAACAATTGTAAGCCACACTAAATATTATATTTCATACAGTGGCTTTATATGTACGTATGTAGCACAATTTTGAACTAAAGTAGTATTTGGACTGCGTTTTTATACCACTAAATTCTTGACTATACTTATGATTTAGCTTTCATGAATAACGTGGGGGAAAACACGTCAGCCGAACTTGTAAACAAAATTGAAAAGTAAAACTACTTTATGCCGACTGAAATTTGTTTACATAATTTTGGACACATATGTAAATATAATAATGATGGTCAGCTGCTTTATAGCGGTGGGAAGACCGTCAGCCGAAGCAAGAGTGTATCATTGCGTTCATACATCTCGGCGGCGCACGGAATTTTCATATGAACTTACGCCGCTAAACGGCTCAAATAGTTATTCACAGTGGAGAATTGAACAATTCGACACTTCCAATATGATCGATTGCTGATAGTCCCTTGGCAATCGTTTAACGATTACTAGTTGGGGATGTAAGATAGCCATAGCCAAAATGCCGAAAAAACAAAAAAAAAAACAAAAACACATAAACTAATTATACTTTTTAAGCATTTTTTATTTTTTATTTAATTTTTATTTTACATTATTCATTAATTTATAAGCATTCATCATTAAATATATATAAAGTTTATATTATTACACTTTACAAATTTGCATTAAATAGTAAAATCATATATTCAAACATAATTCAGTAATAATGTTTCATTTAAGACGCCATCTATGTGGATGTATGTAAGTAGGTCGATTGTAAAAAATGTTTACTTGTATTTTATTATCATTATAAAATAGCATAATAATCATTTTTATTACGTTTCATTTTCTTTACTTTTACATTGCAAGAGTAAATCGATTGGATAAGCGAAATTTATGTACCTATGTATGTAAGATGGTAAGTGTTAAGAATGAGCAGAATAAATGTAGTTATTTGCATACAAAGTACAAAATGTTCTGCGCTGCTTTTACGTTTATATGCATATGTGAGTGCAGAGTGCAGTTATTTTGTTTTTGCATGGGTCTACCACACACCCATTGATTATAATTTGCTATGTTAAGACTTTGCAGTGCAATTAAATAGGTGTCGCGTGACACAGGGCTGAATGAATTTAACTTGAAGCGGAATTCTAAATCTATACACAAAGCTGATAAGGAATTCGCGCTTCCGACATTTTGGAGTTGTGTGAATGACTTCGCTTGAACCGTAACGTGTTTTGTTTTATATTTTATTTATTTTTTAATTATTTATTTAATTTTAAGGAAAATTTATGTTACTCATTCCGCATGCGATTTACATAATTGTCTTTTTTGTTCGTTTATTTTTTTTTTTTTTTTGAGTGTTGGCCTTTACTCAATTCAACTTCTTACCTAGAAAAAGCCTGCAACTGCAGTTTGTTAAATATTTAAAAAATTTCTCATCTTTTCACTTCACAAGCGTACCAATTGAAATTTCAACAACACCAATTTTTTTTACATAACTTTAATTTTTTACAAACTTTTCAACAATTATACATGCATACATATATTTATTGTTGACATAGTTTTCTGCGGAGTATAGTTGGAGAACAGGCGCACACATATTTGCTAAGTAATTGAAATATATAATATATTTACGACATTTCACTTGGATTCCGCAGTTCCGGTGCATGACACTGCAGAAATACGCAGATAAATATATTAGTATGGCTGTTGATAAGTAAGCATTTATTTTCTTATATTTTTGTAGTTTTGCGCTCGTATAATTTTCTACTTCACTCTTTCCTTTCTCGTTGGCATACAATTAACTCGACACACATTCATAAGGCGCTCTTTGCCTTACGTTTTTGTATTTGATAAACTAACTTACACATGCATGTAGTACATTTACTGGCAGCATTGGTTACAAGCCCCACAAGAACAAGAAGCAGACTGTCATATAACAAATCATTTGATCAACAAGCAGTTTGCTACTGCTTTTCTCCTGGCTTTCTTTAAGGATAACATGAAAACATGGAGTATACTGTTGTGTACAAACGATGCTCTATGCTCTCTCTCTCTGCGTATGCACTTTTTACTTAACACTAGGTTTACGGGACCCGTCAATTTGACGGATTTCAAACTTTGAAATGAAACACGCAAAAAACCATAGCATTAATCTTAACTATTTTGCATCGTAAATTTATAATTTCATTTAAAGAGTTTATACGCACAATTATTATTTTCCTAAGCTTTATAAATTTTGAAAATTGTACCTTGTATACCTATTTCAACGGAACCCGTCAATTTGACGGGTTAGCTGATTGCGTCAACAATCCTTATATATTTGCTTCGCTTGTAAAATTATACCTCCAATAGCAAATATAAGACTGAAATAAAGGTCTAAGACCCCCCAACTCATAATCTCAATAGCGCCTCGATAACGAATTGTGTAGCCCGGGTGTCAAATCCTCGCGTTATTCGAAACTCAAAGCGTGCAGCAGACTAAATGTCGTATCGAAAAGATATTCAGTGGTGCAAACATAAACAACACACACAAAGAACTTTCACAGCCTGCGGTAGCCGACGTTAGGCTGCGATAATCCCTGCTGTCTTCAGTATAGTCGCTGCAGTGACCGTGGTAAGAACATTTTTTGAAGACAGTGTGCAAAAGTTTTGGTTATTGTAGTCACCCGCTTATTGTAAGTTTTTACAATAGGGTAATTGAATTTTGCACGGTATTTTTTACTTTCACCGATCACCCTTTTCTAGCAATCATGAGTAGAAACACGCGATATAATAAGAAATTGACAACAATTACCAACATCAATGAGGATTGTTCTGAGGTGTCCTACGAAGAAGATCAATATGAATTAGGTGAAAGTGATGATTACAGTAAAGATTCTGAATCCACCGAAACTGCAGAAATGGAAGGATCTTCGGATAGTGAAGAGGAAAACCTCTTCAATATACGTCGTAACAAGAAAAGGAGGCGGATTATTTCTAGTTCTGACACCGAGGATGAGAGGACGAGTATTTCAAGTACATCCAGAGATGTAATGGAAGAAATTGAAATTGCAGTTGACGGGACACGGTGGGTGAGACTGAAAGCAGGGAAATCTAGGGGTAGGCCGTCCGTTCATACTATATTCAAGGATATCGTAGGGCCTACTGTATATAAAAGTAAACCGAAAATAAAAGTTCTTCTTCTAAGCACCAAGCATAGAAATATACAGATAGAAAACAATAGAAAATGTGTTCCAGAAACTATTACATTTTATAATAAAACAAAGTTTGGTGTCGATGTCGCGGACCAGATGGCACGCAAATATAGTGTGAAAGCAGGGTGTTTTCGATGGCCTCTCCAGGTTTTTTATAATATTTTAGATTTGGCAGCGATAAACGCGTGGATATTGTACAAAGAGTGTACCGGATCGAAAATATCCAGAAAGGAGTTTATATTTTCTTTAGCCGATGAATTAGCTGGAAAAAACAAGGAGAACGTTCGTCACAGTTCAGACGTTTCAGATCGGCCACCTTCAACATCGGGAGTGCGAAAAAGTTGCCAAGTGGGCTACTGTAATAAAAATAGAAGCAGTAATTGCTGTATGTATTGTAAAAATATCGTATGCGGGAAATGCACAAAAGAAATTCAATACGTATGTAAAAAATGTCCTCGATAAATATGATTATGTAGCCTTTATATTATTGTAATCATTTTCATAATAACTTAACAAAAAATTTGACTTATTAGTATTTTATTTTTACGTGAAGCCTTATATTGTTAAACTCAGATTTAGTTTGAATAAATTGATTTTTTAAAAATAAATACGTATTTTCATCCACCCGTCAATTTGACGGATGCTCGTAGAGATAGGTATATAAGAAACGCCCGTAAACCTAGTG